>JANWGL010000231.1:0-54890 GCA_025200755.1 Ceratobasidium sp. C01
TGTAAAATATAAGCACTAGTGAGTGCTCGAGAGTGCTTGGGAGTGCTCGACCGGAAGCTCAAATTGAATCCAAGCTTCCGGTTGAGCACTCCCGAGCACTCTCGAGCGCTCACTGGTGCTTATATTTTACAGGTCATTCTCGACTGCCTCAACCGCCTCAACCAGTCAGTTAAGCCTTAACTGACGGGCGGGTGGTTTGCTGATGTTGTTCAGATACAGTTTTTCTGAACCACAAGTAGGTTTTTTCTTCAACACTTTGTCCAGGATCGCATTTTTTGAGCTAGATAAAATGTAAATATCAATCAATAACCTGCTGCTTGCTCTCTCTTGTTTACTCATACATACTTTGGCTCAACTGTAATCTCACGTAGTCTCGGACAAATTGTTTTTTTGTTTTGATTTATCTGGGTCATTGGTGTGTCCGCTTGCGGCGTATATGCGCTCTGAGTCTAGTGTAAAACTCGTATGACTAGCACTCATCACCATGGGGTTTGGCTGGCCGATGGAATTTCATTTGGCGTCCAGCCTTCCCCGAAGGGGAACAGCTTCGTCAGCAGCAGCAGTGCGCCACATGAACTTCCATGTGATCTGCCACCACACCTATCGCTCGGCTCGACTTACTCGGGGCTCCGCTGAGCTCACTTAATATGATACTGACATACACACCACCTAAGCTTCCTGCTTACATTACAAACACCTCCGACCTGAAACAAATAGTAGGAGCTCCAACGGACGATGAAGTGAAAGCTATCCACACTATGACTCGAACAGTGGAGGCGTCCGCTCAAAGTAAGTGAGATATCTGAGTTGTTTGGGCTCATTTGTATTGATGAATGATATATACAAGTCCCTGCGCTGTATAACCCTGATTTGGCAATGGAACTCGCTCAGCACTTATTTGATGTACAAATGGGTAAACAATGGCGTCTCTATCTCCATCTCAAAACGTATATCTCACCTCGTGAAATCCATAGCACGGTATCGAGAGAGATATCCTGTTAGCATATTCCCGTCGTTGAGTATATTCATTAGAACCCAGAGTGTTATTGCACTAACCAGCTCGATGAAGAACAACGTATACACCCCACCCGCCTTGCCCTCCCACATCGCCATCCCCCTTGAGCTGGTTACCGGAGCTCCTTCCGATGACGAGGTGAAATTAGTACATTCCGATTTGCGCACCTCAGAGAATCTGGCCAATGGTGCGTAGCATCCTTATGGAGATTTACCTTGATACTGACGGACAAAAATAGTTCCTTCGATGTTCGACCAGGATTTGAGCATGAAGCTATCGCAGCACTTGTTCGATATTCAGCTTGGTAAGTTTGGCAAGGAACTTCGTCCCCAGTCTAATACCAGCTCAAACAGCACGGCATATTCAGCGTTCGGCGGAAGGGCAATATACCACTCACAAACCAATACCTAGTACAGGCGCGAGCCGAAACACGGAGGCGAAGGTCTTGCTATCTCTTGCCGAAAGCTCGAGGGCTACAGCTGATTGCGCCTCAGACACTGAACTAGCTACACCAGAGGCTGCGCGAGTGGAACCGAACAATGGATCCGAGCACGACGATGCCCCCAATGCGAGGATTTCTCATCTTGGCTCTCCGGATATCCCATCTCCGGTAGTTGATTTGATAGCTGGGATGAACGGAGTTATCGAACAGCTGAAATCACGTCAAGGCCAGGCCGATCGCCTGGTGGTCGGGATGCAAGACGCGCTGAAGGACGGGCTGAAAGACGTGACTCGGATTCTGATCAAGCTACACAAGCATTCTGCGCGAGTAAGTTATTGATTCTTTCTAGCAGCAATAATAACTTAATGTTGTAGGGATACAATTCTGGGGCCAAGTATATACATCATCATATCGTCAATGAAAATGGTGATGCACCCATGGTGCGTGTGATCCTTTTTCTACGTTGTATATGATCGGCTTTAAATCTTTTATAGCACTGCAGGGTGCCTGGGATAAGTTCTCGCTCGGGTTATGGGTTGTGGAATAACATATCAGACAGTGAAGTGACCCAGTACCTCCGCTTCTATAACGTTGGCCTAGACCTGGTGGAGCAAGAGGATCCATCAACCCTCAAGCCTGGATCGAGGGCAGAGGCCCTTACGGCTCTAGGACAGTATACGCACACAAGAGGGGTGTGGTCGTGACGAGTACCTGGGATTTACGGAGAGGTGAGGGCCCTGTTGCGCGGAGGATTGGGGTCTCATCTTTGGTTAGGTGTTAGGCTCTAGACTCAAATAGGGAGCAGCAGCGGGGGGCATCGCTTCGGGGAGTCTGCGTTGTTTTGCTACCTTACAATCATGAGTTGTTTGCCCGATCGACGCCCCGGTTCCCACCCTTCGATTGCGTCGCGCCGGTACGCCCAAGTGGTTTCGGGCTATATACTCCACTCGGTCCATATCCCGGAACTGCAACTCCAGCACGCTAACTCGAACAAACTCTAGCCTTGGCTATTCAGCGTCGAGCTACAGCAGCGTATGGACCTTTCCCACGGGCTCCGCTGCACATAAAGCCCGCCGCATACGCCTCGGCAGCGGCTGTATATATTACTATAGTTCAATTAGATCTATACGGGCGGACATATGAACTGAGCTCTAAATATCATTCGGGAGCGTTCTCGAGATCCTCTCGGGTGTCTCCAGTAGTTATATGCGTGCTTCCTACATTAGGCTAGACTACGCCGAGGTTCAGTTCGCTCCCGCGAGCTACTTTGCATTTCGGTATTTCCTCAAGATATAGGTTTTTGCCCAACTTTGCCCTGACGCGGCACGATGCGCGCTTCCGACGCTCAGTCAGAGTATACCGGACTTCGGTATGCTCCCGCGGGTGGCGCTGCATTTCAGGTTTTTGCCAAGATATAGAATTTTGTCATCCAACCTGTTCCTGACGCGGCGCAGCTTGGTCAGCAACGTCATCTTGTCACTCCGGCCTTTTCTTGGCCGACCACCGTGTTTATCGATTAGCTCGGGATTCTGCTTAATCCACTCAATATGGTTCTGATATATACGCCACCCAATCTTCCTGCGTATCTTGCAAACACCTTCGACCTACAACGGGTCGTAGGGATTCCAACGGACGATGACTTAAAGCTGATACATGCCGTGATCCGAGCAGCGGAGACCGCCTCTCAAAGTACGTAGAATATCTGGCTCATTTGATCCGATTTACATTGACAGGTGATATAAATAAGTTCCCGCGCTATGCGATCCTAGTTTATCGATAGAACTTGCCCAGCACTTATTCGACGTACAAATGGGTGAATAGCGCTTACTTCATTTATATCTCATCGTACATATCTCACATCACGGAACCCTTAGCGCGATATGCAGACAAATATCCCGTTAACGTCTTTCCCTCGGTGAGTGTTTCCATTACCGCCTAGCATCGTATCGTGCGAACTCACCTTGATAAGAACAACGTATATACTCCACCCACCTTACCCTCTCACATTGACGTCCCTCTCAAACCCATCACCGGAGCCCCATCGGATGATGAAATAAAGCTAGTACATTCCGCTTTGCGTGCTTCAGAGAACTTGGCGAACAGTATGTAATTCTTATGAGGAGATTTGTCAAAGCGCTGATAAGTGAGAACAGTTCCTTCGATGTTCGACCCAGATTTGAGTATGAATCTATCGCAGCACTTGTTTGATGTTCAGCTTGGTGAGTCTGGTGAGGAGGTTTGTCCCCTGGCTCCCGTGTAATTCTTCTTCCGATTAGCGCGCCATATCCAACGCTCGACTGAAGGACATTATGCCACCCGCAAACCGATTCTTGGCACGGATGCAAACCCAAACGCGGAGACAGACGTCTCAACACCCCTGGCTCAGCCCTCCGGGGTTCCGGTAGACTATGCTCCAAACACCGAGCCACCAGCCGAACCAAAGAATCAACCGGTAGAATCAGCCCCCAGATCCGAGCACGACGACGGCCTCAATGCCAGGGGGTTTCATCCCGACTCATTAGGTGTTCCGCATGGGGCAGCTACTTTGACATCCAGAATGGGAGATGCTGGAGAACAACTAGGACACAATGGAGACCAGGTCGATCGGCTTGTGGTCGGGATTCAAGAAGCGCTGAAGGATGGGCTGAAGGATGTTACCCGAATTATGATCAAACTGCACAATCATTCCGCTCAAGTAGGTTATTGAATTGTCGTTTAGTGCCCTACAGGTTTTAAATTGGTTTCCCAGGGATTTAACTCAAAAGACAACTTTGGATATTACCATATCCTCGATGAAAACGGAGAAGCACCCATGGTATGTGTGATCATTTCCCGGGTTTTGTACAAATTCACCTTTTCGTTTGACTCTGGTATTATAGAATTGCAGGGTACCTGTTTCGAAGAGTTTGGGTGGCAGTCGGCTCTGGGATGGTTTGTCGGACAGTGAAGTGGCGCAATACCTCCAATTCTACAAAATTGGTCTGGACCTGGTTAATCCAGCAGATTCTTCGACTCTCAAGCCTGAATTTAGGGCAAAGGCGCTTGAGATTCTAGGAAGGCATACACACTCGAGAGGGATATAAGCACGACGAGTATCTGGGATGCATGCGTTGGTAAGTAGACTATAATTCGGGGCTAGGTGTTTAGCCTGGTGATCTATTTAACTTGTTGACGTTTAGTTAATCCCGCGCCTCATTTGTAGCCCCACTTGCCGTCAACCGTAGGTTCTCGTACGTATGCGGAACAGGCTCAACATCACTTGTACAGTTTGTCCGAACCACATAGGCTTGTTCTTCAACACCTTGTATATATTACAAATGTCAATCGATAACCTGCTGCTTGATCACTCCCAGGCGCTCACATCTGCTTAAATTTTACGTAGTCTCACGAAGCCTCGGATCCCTCTTTTGATTCTCAGTTTAACTAGCTTGTTATGCATATACCTCCGGGGTGTATGCTATAGTGGATTTAATCCCCGGGTAGTTTGGTTGGCTCTTACATTACAACACGTGTTGCTAATACTTAGGAGGTCCAACCAGAGTTATATTTGGTGCGAAACTTTTCGCGAAGGAGAATTCCTTGGTCAGCAAAGATATCCCCATCCCGGCCCCCTTGTGACCTAAATTTACCGCCGTGCCTGTTGCTCGATTCGACTCGCTCAGAGCTCTGTCTAGCCTACTGAACATGATTCTGACGTACACACCACCTAAGCTTCCCGCCTACCTTGTGGGCGCCTTTGACCTAAAGCGGGTAGTAGGAGTTCCAACAGACGACCAGATTAAGTCTATACATGCTGCAATTCGGGCAGTGGAGACTGCTTCTCATAGTAAGTACAGCTTCTGAGTTCTTTTTATATTCTGTATCGACGAATAGAATATAAGTATCCACACTAAGTGATCCTGGTTTGTCGATGGAACTTGCTCAGCACTTATTTGATGCACAAATGGGTGAGTAACGACTATTACACCCCCATCTTATGGTGCGTTTCTTACATCACTGATTGGTTAGCACGGCATAGGGGCAGGTATCCCGTCAACATATTCTCCTCAGTGAGTATATAAATTAGCCCCCAGCACCATATTGCGCTAACTCCCTTGAGGAAGAACAACGTATACAACCCACCGACCTTACCCCCTCACGTTGACATTCCACTCGAGTCCATCACCGGAGCCCCGTCGGATGACGAAATGAAGCTGGTGCATTCCGCCTTGCGCGCTTCTGAGACTTTAGCGAACCGTAAGTTGTATCATTCTGGGGAGGGCTTGAGCGCTAATGAGCGAGAGCAGTCTCTTCGATGTTCGACCCAGATTTGAGTATGAAACCATCGCAGCACTTGTTCGATCTCCAATTTGGTGAGTCTAGCCAAAAGTGTTGTTATCCGGTTCCAATACGATTGCTTGATCTAAATAGCGCGCCATATTCAACACTCAGCTGAAGGGCAGTATGCCACTCACGAACCGATACCTGGGACGCACGCGGACCGAAACACGGAGGCGAATATCTCACTACCGTCCATCAAAAACTCCAGGGCTCCGGTGGACCACGCTTGGGACACCGAGCCAACAGCTGCATCTGAGACTTCACGAGCGAGATCAACCACTGAATCCGGGCATGATGGTGGTACCGGTTCGGAGGTCTCTCATCCCGATTCCACGGAATTCTCGCCCAGGGCGACTGCCCCGGTAGCCGGAATGAATGGGGTAATAAAACAGTTGAAAGCAATTCAAGCCCAGGCTGATCGCCTGGCGATGGGGATGCAAGAAGCGCTAAAGGACGGGCTGAAGGACGTCGCCCAGATGATGGTCAAGTTACACAATCATTCTGCTCGAGTAGGTTGTCAACTACATCCTTAGTAACGAAATTAACCCGGTGTTCTAGGGATCTAACACTGGGGACGACTATGTATTTCATCATATTCTCAACGAAAACGGGGAAGCTCCCCTGGTGCGCGTAGTGTTTTTCTTGTGTCCGTACATAATCGGATATATATCTAACACTGATATTCTAGCATTGCAAGGTACCTGCGGGAAAGACTGGTACGGGCTATTACCTCTGGCGTCACGTATCAGACAGTGAGGTGGCCCAGTATCTCCACTTCTACTACATTGGTCTGGACTTGATCAACCAAGAGGATTCGTCGACTCTTAGGCCTGGCTCGAGGGAAGAAGCACTTTGGGTTTTGGGAAAGCATACGCACGCGAGGTGGAGACTGTATTGACATAGCGGGGGCGGGGTGTATGCGGAGCTGAAGGGACTATAATTTGGGGGCACTTTATTGGGCCAATGACCTATCTAATTTGTCAATATGCAATTATCCCTGTAGTCCATTTGTAGTCCAACTGGCCGTCATTGGCAGCCGGCTGCAGCAAATATCCCATACGCATATATAGAAGTCTCAATCGCAGTTTTTTCCAGTACGATTTAGGTGAATCGCTGGCGAGACTTGTTCTTCAAAGTATTTTTGTCTTCTCCTCAAACTACTGTTTTTGATTCTCGATCTACTTCTACATTAATACCACATGCTTCTGATAACTCCCATGAACGTCTCAGACGTTTAAATGCGACCTGGACCGTAAAGTGCAGCAAATTTCCGCTAGCTAGTTGAATATGCCCACTGTTCGATCTAGTGGGATGGAAACTTCCGGCACAATAACGCGTAAAGCTGGTCGTGCTATGCAATCAGGATGTCTAGTGAGTTTCCCTTGGCACCTAACTTTCCCTGACCGGCGCTGCTTGGTCAGCAGAGTCATCTCTTCCGATCACTTGCCACTCGACTCTGCTCACCTGGGGCCTCCATTCAACATGACTCTGACGTACGCGCCGCCCAAACTTCCTGCGTATCTAACGAGCGCTTTTGAGCTGAAACAGGTAATAGGAGTCCCGGCTGACGAGGAAGTGAAGAATATCCATGCCGTAATCCGGGCGGTCGAGACCGCCTCCCAGAGTAAGTAGAATATCTGGGTTGTTTGATATGATATATGTTGACGAACAATTATATATAAGTCCCAGCATTATGCGACCCTAACCTGTCCATGAAACTCGCTCAGCACTTGTTTGACGTACAGATGGGTGAGCAATGACGTTTGTATCTCTCATAGCGCGTATCTTACATTGTAGATTCAATAGCGCGATATAGAGACAGATATACCGTTTGCGTCTTCCCCTCGGTGAGTTTATCAACTACCCGCTCACCATCGTCTCGCGCTAATTCGCCTGAGGAAGAATAACGTATATACACCACCCACCTTACCCTCTCATATCGCCATCCCTCTCGAGTCCATCGCTGGAGCCCCTTCAGATGAAGAAGTAAAGTTGGTACACACCGCTTTGCGTGCTTCAGAAAATCTGGCCAGCCGTACGTAATACTTCGCGAAAGGACTCGCTTAAGTGCTAATGGACAAAAGTAGTTCCTTCAATGTTCGACCCAGATTTGAGCATGAATTTGTCGCAGCACCTGTTCAATATCCAGCTTGGTGAGTCTAGCAAAGAAATCCATCCCCTCTCCCGTATAATTGATCGTCCAAATAGCACGCCATATCAAGCGTTCGACTGAAGGGCAGTATACCACTCACGAATCGATACCCGGCGGAGACGTAAATCAAAACATCAGGGCGGATATCTCGCCTCTGACCGACCGCTCCAGGGTCCCGGTGGACTGTGCTTCAGACACCGACCAGGCGACTACGCAAACAAGACCGGGCCTGAGATTCGAACACGACGATGTCCCTGGTGCGAAGGCTTCCCCTCTCGCCCCATCTGGAACGGCCACTTTGATAGCCGCAATGACCGGCGTCACCGAACAACTGAGACACAATCAAGACCAGGCCGATCGACTAGCAGTCGGGATCCAAGAAGCGCTAAAGGACGGGCTGAAAGACGTCACTCGGACGATGATCAAGCTACATAACCATTCTGCCCGAGTAGGTTGGTAGTATAGTTCCTATTAGTAAACCTAATTTGGTGTTCTAGGGATCTAACACCGGACATGACTATATATACCATCATATCGTCAATGAGAATGGAGAAGCCCCCATGGTGCGTGTGGTCGTTATTCTAGTTTTGTATAGACTAGGCTTCATATCTAACCTCGGCCCTATAGCACTGTAGGGTGCCTGTGATATGTACTGGCGCGGGTACCAATTTCTGGAGCACTATGTCAGACAGCGACATGGCTCAATATTTCCACTTCTACAACATCGGCCTAGACCTGCTTAACCAAGAGGATACGTCAACTCTCAAGCCTGGATCGAAAAATGCGGCACTCGAAGTTCTGGGGAAATTTACGCATACGAGAGGGATACTGACATAACGGATAACTGGGGTGTATGCGGAGGTGAAAGTTCTATAACGTGAGGATGCGTTTTTGGTCTAATGATTATATGGTTTATTGACGCGTGACTACCCCCGTAGCTCATTTGCAACACGGCTGGCTGACAGCTACAGGATCTTATATTTATGCGCAACAGGCTCAATGGGCGCTTGTTCTAGTGCATTACATTGTAATCACAAATGTGATGTGGTTTTCAACGCCTTGTTTTAGAGCCTTATTGTCAACTAGCTATAATATAATTGTCGATTGATAATCTGCGACTTGCTCACTCCTTCGTCCGCCCGACGATTATAATATTGGCTCGCCTATGTATCCTCATTGCTCCCCGCACTAGCTCTTACGTCCCCCACTTGCCCCGTTTTCACGCTCTTCTCGTGCTGGTAATGCTGTACCACAAAGCATAGCCTCGGCGGACAATGAGGGGGGAAACTCCTGGTAATCGGCTTAGTAACTGGTTCCCCTACTTCACAACGGCCACGTGATACCAAGGATTAGCACGCTTGACCACCATCTGCTGGGATTCGAGACAACCGGTCTGATTTAGTCCTTCTAGAGATACACTCGAGTTCTAGTCTTTCTGGTAACTTATGCTCAACAAAGCTTAACTCATGGCTAGCCAACTGTGTCGACCGCGTGTGAGCGACTGCTCGATGTAGTCTCTCTGGTGCAACCTCTAGTTTTCTGGGATGCCTCCAAGGCCGTAGGATGATATTCTGAGAATTCTGCACAAACTTGATATTGTACGCTACTCTGCAATCTCAGGCTGCGCTCTAGGTTAACTCTGCCACTTGCGTGGATACAAAGACAACTGCGTACAGGGAGAAAGAAGCAGCAAAACGAGATTGGAATATTATATGAAAATAAAATCTAAATATTGCGTGTTAGGGAATTTGATGCAAATAATACGGGATGCACGTTCTTCGTTGAGTGGTAGCGGAGTCACGGATACCAGTATCTATAACACCGAGCTGGTAAACTGTTTAGTCCGGTAAGTAGTAGTCTTTCGATGGCCACTTGGAGCTCACGATATCAACCAGACGAAAACTATATATGGCCAGTAGGGAGCAACGTCGCCATCTGGTCTACGCGGCCGGTCATGAAGGGGGGTGGGGTGATTGCCAGTGCCGTTGTCAGCCGGATCGAGATCATCGTGGAGTTGGTTACCTTCTGGGTTCCCAACAGGTTGGGGAGGTTCCTGCCTTTAGATCATTGTAGCCGGCTTGGTAAGTGTGTAATATTGTATTTGCTCGCTAATAACTTACTCCGGCGCTGGTTCTATCCCAGGGAATCCGTATAGTGAATGTTGCAGCATATTATTGCGGAAGAGGTGTGGGGCCAACTGGAGCAATTCACGCCATTCTCATAAGTAAGGCGCGAGAGACAGGGGACAGCGTGCGCCACCCCCGGGCTGCTTGTCACCAGTGCAGCGCTGAACAGGGGCTACGGTCCCGAAGTCCGAGCTTTGGTAAGAACCACTGCTAGGAGGACTACCTTTGGTGCCATTTTTGCAAACTACCAGCCATCGTGCGCCACATCTTGCGCTGATCTTGGTGGCTCGCGGGGGGATTCGGGGGCTTAGACGTGTTTCAGCGCGAGGCGCTGCGCGTTTGAGACGCATGGAAGGTGCGTGCTGATATCGTGTCATCGTAGCAGCTTAAACCTTGACCCCGCTATACGTTCCACCCCAGGTGTCTTTCGCCTTACAATACGCTATGACGTTGCCTCGTTCCTTGAATATAGGCACGTATATGACGCATGATCGTGCGGGAAGTGAAAGCAGGGGCAAAACCCTAACAAATTACTTCACCCATCAGGAATGGTTTCTGCTACACGTTGGGTGGTGCTAGCGGTAGCAGACTTAGAGCTACTGTCTCGCAATGCTACACAAACCTTCCCCAAACGCGTCAGTCTAACTCAAGATTGGAACGGTTGCCAGTGGTGCTAGTGTCGGTGGAGTTGATATTTTGCTCGGTCAGTCATATTTTTGCCCCTAATTACATACTTCGACTCATTCGTGCACACCTCATATCCGTAGGGAATGGAAACATTTACGACAAGCACACAATCGAATTTACCCGTACCATGTCAACGGTGCGACTCCTAAAGTATGCCACTCAGCAGAGCGACACCCGCTTGAACTCCGTCAATTATTTGGACCTTGCCCTTCCATCTCTCACCCAAACCCTGCCTGATTGCCTCTTCCATACCGACCATCCCGGCACACCCCAGACAAATCACTCGAGCGCCTCGTTCCTCGACAAGCATTCTGGCACCTTCCCCTATCTTGGCGTATACCTCCGATTGTGGTACGTCGTGGAGTTCGATAGCCGTGTAGCCGGTGGTTGCGACACCAGCGAACCTCGAGGAACTTGCGACGCCCAAAAACGTGTGTAGGGCGTTCGTGAGGAGGGATTCCCACACACGACCCGTTGTAATAATCCCGAATTTTTCATCATGCCCGGCTTTAGCTAGGGCGTGGAGGACAGATGCTTCGAATATTCCGAGTGCCGGGAGGCTACCCCCCGCTGCCTTGCGCAGGAGGCCCGGCAGTGGATGTTCGCTGTAACATGCCACGAGGTACCCGTCGTATTGATGCGCTTCTATGGCAGGGAGCAGCAGGGGTAGGCATATGGCAGCCGAAGAATGGCATCCTTCTTCACCGTCGATCGATGCTGGACAATCCGGAGGCCCAGTGAAGAACGATAAGACAACGCGTTCAGCAGGAGGTGAGGTGCGGAAGAGATCGGCGAGTAATCGCGTGATGCTCTCAGACGAATTGGGGTTTATCACAAGGATCCTCATCGCTTTGGGGGAGCCCCCTTGCATGGTGGAAACACTTATGTCTAGGAGAGGCATCCTCGAGCCGACTCGAGTGGATGTGGTTAAGGGTAACTTAATTTCGCGATATGATCATCTCGTGGCGCTAATCTAGATCCCGAATGCCCGAATCTAAGTAACAGACGCCTGCCTCGGGTGCTGTATATAACTTTAGCTCGCTCGGAACTAAGCCATACTTGAATCTAGTTAAAATGTATCATATTTTACCCACCCTCTGAGATCCAACGTCTTTATAATACTCGCGTATTTAACATTTTCACGCGATGCGTCAAAGGCTGACTGCAACTTTCCTGCGGTCAGACCTCTACTCATAGGCGAACAAATACAATCTAAACACAATCTCACATGGTGCCTTCGTACGTTTGGGTCTGGACTAGATAAACCGCACTGACAGCGACCCAGGCATTCTAAGAACCCCGGGAATTTACACAAGGTTAGCCTCTAACAAACCTAAGCCCTTTTCGGGAACAGATTATTGGCACATTTCTCCGATAGCCTTTCCGGCTGTGTTTCTAGGAATGCCATGTGCGCATACAATCAGGTCTTCAGACGCTCATGAAGCTTTCAGAGGAACGTACAGGTATCCTGAAAGCACTCCGACAGCAGAGGTGCACTTGATGCCGCCGACAAAGGCCTTAGCAACTTGCAGTGCCCCAGCAGTGTTGGTGTGTGTATGATCTTTGGGAAAGTAGCTTGCGACTAATGTTTCTCCAATAGCTTGATCGTTGAGAAGCGTGGCCTGCAAAGGAAACATGTCGGTGAGGGGAGTATGAAACGACCTGGATTATTTACGTAGAAGTGGTCGGCGTATGGGACACCTTTGGCTGCTGCCACATCTTTTGCATAAGTTACAAACTGTTTAAGGAATAGTACGATCAGGTGAAACAGGAATAGCATGTTTAAACTAGCTTAACTCACTCGGCCCGGGGTAAAGTTGATTGTGGAGGAAGTCTCATATGGGTTGGTCGGTGTCGTGCTAGAAACAATCGGAGTTGCACCTTTGGATTTAGCCCCTGCAATCATGAACTCTATGTACCTACTCCGAGTAAAGTTAGCCATTTCGGAATTAAGTATATGCGCGAAGGACTGACGCTGGCCATGTGTAAACCGTTTCTTCCGTGCCGTCGTCCAGACGAGTGACAACCTCCGAGGTATTTCCGGTCCCCGACAGAGGTGCACGGTCGGAGGTGGCGGGCGTGCCACCGTCGTTGTGCCCAAACTCGATTACAACATCTATGTAACATCCGTTTAGCGTGCGAACTGAGCTCGTCCCGATGAACGGCCTGATTGGGGAGGGTACTTACAATCGCCCGATTTCAACTTGGCCTGGACAGCAGCCCATTTTCCCTCGTGCCAATATGAACGTGCACTGCGTCCGCTAGCAGCATCGTTCGATATGGTAATGTTTTGAAGGTAGGTCTCGATCTGAGTACCCCAACTGAGATGTATGCGCATAATTATTAACCGACCACGTTCTCGGCACCGTGCCACCACACCTCTGCACGCACCCTTGTATTCCCTCGCTCGCAGAATGGAGTGCCATCGTAGAATCGCCCACTAAATAAAGAACTGGCGTGGCTGCCAAACTCGAAATCGCACCAGCGGAAAGGGCTAAAAAGATACCACAGTTGAGAAACTTCATGATATCAAACCAGGCGAATACGCAAGTCTGAAGACTGGTCACTGCAATTTTTGAGGAACGGGGAGTGGCCCGGAAAATCAAAGGGACCAAGTGGGATAAAAGGTATGTGAGGTCCCCTCAAACGAATCCCGCCTTCTTATACTGCGTTCATTTGGAGCCTAGATCCTACGAGCAATATCGAAGATTTCACTACGAGCTAGTTGAGGAGCAACGGTGCTTGGCAACGACTTCGTTGCCTGTAGAGGTTAATTAGCATTCCCACTCTTGTTACTGAGAATGTGGTTCCAATATTGACCAGCTATAATAGGCTATTAATGCTAGGTTAGAGGAAGCTCCGGTTGCTAGCGCTACACACGCATTAGGATGATGCTGTCGTGAGGAAAGTAACTGCGCAAGTTGAACTATTACACCTTGCGTTTCCGTTGGCTCGTTGCTGTCCGATTGATTTCATCTTAGAAATTTCATGATAAGAGTACGCCACAAACAGATCCCGACGGTCACGTGCACACCAATCACAAATCAAAGCCAAAAAACCGTTTGATAGCATTGAAAAAAGATAAACAAAGCGGGTAATTACAGACAGAAAGGGCTAAAACAACAACAAGATAACCGGTACTGCGCGAGATGTGTCAAATGAGGTAGATGATGGATGCGGGTGGATATATAACATGAGTAGGTGGATGTGTTTAGTAGTCCGTCTGCGAGGCAAGACGAAATTAAGAGATAAAATTGAACAGACGTTAATTGTTCTTGCGAGTTTTCTGATTCAGCAAAGTTCCTCGTCGGTTGGACGGAAGGTCCAGATCTCCATGACTGTGCGCCCACCACGGCGGCACATGATTACACAACGGTCTTCTCGGAAGCTGACGCGCCAGACTGCTTCACATGGGACTGTCATTTCGCGTATGAGTTGGCCGGTCCTCATATCGTGCTATAAGGGTAAAGGCAATATAGTCAGCGACTTAGTATCAATATGGAGAATATCCAATGCCCTCAGGGCGAAGGCCCACGAGGGATATGTTGTACGAGGATAAACTCTCACCATCTTAACAAACCCATCACTTCCTCCACTAACAACATACCGGTTGTCGAACTGCAAACACGTGACGCTATTATCGTGCGCACTCAGCCGATGAATGGTCTCTAGCGTCGTGATGTCGTAGACGATCACTCGCCCGTCCGAACCACCTGTGACTAGAGTATTGCCCAAGAGTTGGATTTGCCCGACGAGGGAAGAGTGCGCCTGAAGGAGAGCGATGCAGTCACTGGGGGCAACAAGGTGTTAGGACGTAATGATGAGAAAGAATGCAGTACTTACCCCGTGGATGCGGACCAGATTCGGACGTGGGAGTCCAAACTGCCGGTGGCTAATAATTCACCGTCAAACGCAACCGAATAAACCTCGTGGTAGTGGCCTCGGAACACGCGTAGGCACTCTCCAGAGTCTATGTCCCATAACTAACCCCCGTCTTAGTTGAAAGTCCTCTTAACGTATGGAGTATTGGCTCACCCGACATGTGCTATCATAGCTCCCGCTAACGACCAGGTTTCCGGAGACCTCTAGGCAACGTACCGAGTCGGTGTGCCCTTGTAACACGTGTATAACTCGGCCACGAGCGATGTCCCATACTCGGACCGCTGTGTCGCGTGAACCGGACACGGCAATTGGTCGTGCGTCCAACACTTTCAGGCACCTAACCGTTGATGTGTGACCACGAAGTATGTGCAAACAGGTTCTAAACGTCGATGATATAGTTAGTTGACAGAATATTCTATTGAATCGAGTTCGAATCGACTTACCCGGTGGTTAGGTCCCAGACCCGCACTTCCCTATCGCACCCGCCACTAACAACAATCGCCCCACTCTGTCCCCATCCAGCAGTTGCATTACACGCATCGCTATGCCCCGTCCTTTCAAAGGTCGTATTCCCCTCAGCGAAAGCTTGCGTTCCATCCCCCCTGAGCGCGCCAGGCGTAACCTGTGCATCCCAAGCTGCCTCTTCTCGTGTCCGCCCAGGGCCTGCTTCACGCATAACCCCTCCCCGGCTCACAAGCCCAAGTGTCCACACACCCAGTGAATGTCCCTCGAGCGTGCGTACGAGTCGGCCAGTACGGACACTGAAGATGTGGATCCGGCTATTCGCGAGGCCAACGACGATCCATTCATCGTCCATCGCGACCGATGTAACAACCCCGTCGTCCGATGAATTATACGTTCGCAAGATCCGCCCACCGTGCAGCCAGTTCCACTCGGTCAGGTACGATGTTTTGTAATGATGCTGGTGTGTAAGCTGACGAGGAATCGTCGGTTGGAACCTTGACGGTCCGGTAACACTGAACGGATACGACGCTGAAACGGACCCGATCCGTCGTGTGCGCGAAGGGGCAAAAGGCTCGTCGACGTCCAAATCGTCGCATTCGAGACCAGAATTAATCGCCAGCTTGCGCATGCTCCGTCGAAGGTCCTCGAAGGTCCCGCTCATGCTCCCGAACCTTGGTCGCTCTATCACATACCCGTTCCTGGATTTGGGGCTCCCGTACCCCGCACGCTCGCACATCATTTTCCAGGTCCACTCGTCCGCCAGCAGCGTATACCAGTACTTCGACACCTGTGACGCCCGCGCTAAAGTCTTGGCGTCGTCTACGAACGCGAGTACAAGCAGCGCGACCTCGGACGGCAACTCGCGCAAAAAGTCCCGTTTAAGCCTAGGCTGGATGAGGGCGTTGGCATGTACGAGCTGGTCTACGTCACACGCGGCGAGGAGCTGCGTTAAAAAGTCTCGCCGCTGGGACGGGGAGAGTCGAGAAAAGCCCGGGAGGACATCGCGGGCGAATGAGATAGGGTCGGAGGTGCTGGCTTGTTTCGGCGACACGGGAGAGAGTGGCCGAGGAGAAGGGGCGGGTGTGGGCGGGGAGAAAACGGGCACGAGGATGGTGCTTGTGCTCGGTCCGATGCCGGGCGAGACGGGAGGAGAGGGAGGTGCTGGCATCACCATCGCGCGCTCGCTTTGAGTCGTAAGAAGAAACCAGGTCATTGTGCAGAGTGTGGCGAGTTTTTCGTTCGATCCAAGGTGGTCGAGGTAGTTAGATCGGGTTAGCAGGAAAAGTGATAATGGTAACAGTTTGACGGGCAATAGATCGGGTGTATACGAAATCAACGACACACCGATCCGCATGTAGATGACCGACTCGTCAGAAACTCGTTAGCAACCATAGGACATTTTCACTCACCCAACGAAATGCTCTACACGTGCAAACGTACTCATTTTCTTTACTAATCCCAAGTCCGGTCGGGTTGTGCTGGCCTTCTCGTACCTGGTCGTAACCACAGTGATGTGAAGGGGGTCTGAGGTAGTCCTAGGCTCTTAAGATATAAAAATGACAGGAATCTGAGTGTTCAAGAGTCAACTGTCAGTTTATGAGGTGGTTGTTGGGTCATATAAGTCGTGGGTCGTGGCCGTCGTGGTGGGCGTGTGCAATCACTCGTGTTCTTCCAATTGCCCAACTAACTTCGGACCCTGAAGAAGCCCTGACTACGCACATCAGTCGGTCCGCTTCATAAAGCTCGAAGCTGGCCTTACCTCGAACAAGCAGATACCGACGTGCAAAGGTTCTAACGCACAAGATTTAACAGACCTCTATATGATTGCTCATTGCTCGTAATAACATCCCAATCATCAAATAATCCCACATGAGAAATACGTAAGGCTGCTCAGGCACCTCTCCGGGTAACAAAGTTCTGTCGCGACAAGACATAAGATACACACTTCCATCGCTACACCAAAGCATACAATAGACTCACCACCAGATCATCCCTCGTTGCTAACGCCAGCACGAATTTTCTATTGGCATCCGTGACTGCTCGGGTCCGATTAGCAAGAGTAACGTGTTGAAGAACGGTGGCTCACCAATCGCAAAATCATTCTTCACCAAAAACTCCTCAAGTTCCTCGAGGGGTGTTTCGGGCGTAATCACTGTATAAGGAACAGCCGTCCCTCGCACAAATTTGGTCATAAACGTCGCCAGAGAATCAGACTAGGTGGTCGTCAGATCCGCTCTTCGAGGCTTCAATCTAGATGCTTACCGGATTTGCACCTCCAGCCTCCCATTTCGTCTTCAACGATCCCACATCAATGTACCCGATGGGCTTCCTTTGAGTATCCAGCACCCTAGGTTCTGTGAGACTAGGCCGATCGAGCTCAACAATAATATCATGATGACTTACGGGATGAAAGAGAAGTCTCTATCGTACGCGAGCCTTACCGCCTTCTCTACATGCTCGTTTTGGGACAATGCAAACGCGGGGGGAAGTTGGAGATCCTACGCCGCACAATGCCGAAAGTATTGTTCATGAGTGCTCAAGATCCGAAGGTTGGGAATCATGAATAGAAATTCAACTCACCTCGACAACTGCGCCTCGATACTTGCTAGATCCAGGGGAAAGGGGCGAAATGGAACTCGTAGTTGCAGAGTTGGTAGTTGCAGGAGCAGTCAAAGAGCTGAGGCTCGCAAGAGGAGTCGCGGTCATTGCCATGTTATCCAAGTATGTCCAATCACAAAAGCTAAGTGAAATATTGCGACCGAAGTCAGATTGCAGTCTACCCAAGTAATCAAGTATCAAACTGACCTAGATCCGTGGTCCCGGTGGTGGTTGAAGACGCAATTATCAATAGCACCGCCGCTATCTGCCAAGAGTCACGTGAGCGCGATTTAGAGCAGTCTTTGACAAACGCCCCTAAATTGAACTCTAACTCGGACCACCAAACGAGCTACTAATGGACTTATACGGGGCGCCACTGGATATCTACTTGAACAATCTTGAAGATCCTTCTGAGTCTTACCCAACGATCGATGAAGTTAAAGATGCGGTAACCGCATTCTGTCCCTTCGACGCCAGGACGGGCAACATGTTTGCCAAAAGCTCTATCTCGAGTCTCCGTATCTTGACTAGAATCTTGTATCTGCCGCATTTTCCTGAAATTTTGGGTCTCATAAACAACGAGTTCTTCGTCCCCAAGTGCCTAATGGGACTCGAGGAGTATTTGCGACGCGAAGGGGTGAGTTTTTTTTCGCCCCTTTTACTGATATTGGAAATAACCGCCATTTCAGATTTTTGGTCGAGCCTATGGTCTTTTGATGTTGAGGGTTCTTGCTCTTGGAAATATGGTCGGCATGCTCGCTCAGAGGGACCAGCTGAACTTGTTCATCCATTTAATGAGTCGGTTGAAAGCAACAAAAGACGACAAACTCGATGCTACGATGGTACTAGTATATCGAGTAGCGGCGCTCCTCAACGTGGAACTGGGCACGGATAGGGGCTTGGCTGGTCTCGCTTTCTGGGGCCAAAAATCTAGTATCCTGATAGATGGTCAGCCCGAGCAAGAAGGATACTTCACGCTCGAGCGATGTCAGCTTCTCTTGGATAGACTTTGGGATTTCAGAGACTTGATGGTTACGACGTTTGAGAAAAGTCAAGTGCCTGGGTTTTCTTCGGTCTTGCTTGTCATCAGCGCGAACGTGCTGAAACATCCCCAGATGTCTCGAAACGAGTGAGTTTGCAATCCAGGGCTATTCGCTTGTTCATATCTATTACTATTTCAACAGTATTAAACATTATAAACAACGTTCACTCGATCTTCTGGCACGATACTCTCTAGTAGCCTCTCAGGACGAAGGTCCTATCGTACAGGGGCAATGCAGGTCGAACGAAACCCTTCATTTCATACCAGTCACTCTAAAAGATCTCCGCGCAATGGCTACCCTAATTGCACAGCGATTATCTCCCAGCGATGAGGAGCCATTATTCTCAGTCAGCCACACCGGTTTCGTGCTATTCCAGTTAGTATCCGCCGCAAAAGCTACGAACGCCTACGACCTGTTTACACCCGTTATGCAAGCGAGCTTCGAGTTCTTCTGGTGGGTATTCTCATTGCCTGCGAAAGACTCAACGTCGTGGGCGCAAATCATGACGTATGGGCTGGGGCCAATGGTTATGTTCAAGTAAGTAAAGTGCACAGTATAGCGACTTGCGTTGCTAATTGCGTGCACTGTCATACAGGGAGCTTACCGTAGCGGCTGGAAAATCAAGAATCTTCCAACCCCTCATCCCCGCCGCGTTGAAAGCTTTACACCACGTAGATTTCATCGACTGGTGTGGCAGGATGGTTTTGATGCCGACACGCCGATGGACAGACGACGGTTCAAACGGTCCTAAGACAGGTTCGCCGTTTCAGCCTCACCACCTTTTCCACTAACCAATACCTCTCCCTTAGACAAAGAACACTCTTCCGAACAAGAAAAAGCATCAGAAATGTTAATGCTCTTCTCGCATATCACCAACGAACTTTCACCCTACTCCTCACTACTTCGCCCCGTCGATCAACAATCGTACAAGGACTGGGTTAAAGTGTTTGACTTCAGCGGCCAGCTTTTATATAGCTTCAAGTCGGGCCACCCACTACACACCTACATCAATCAGCTCGTGTCGGTCTGGGTAGAACTAGGGATTGCGTTTGGATATTTCGCCGAATTGCAGGACCATCGCGAGCGGAATCGGTGCTTATATGCTAGGTGCTCTGGGCATTCCGTGCGCGGGACGGAACAACTTGTGTGTGAGGAGTGTCTCTCAGCTTTTTATTGCAGTAGCTGGTGTCAAAGAGCGTGAGTCTTCTTGGTTTACGACTAGTTTTCAAGACTGACGGATGAGCGCGTCTACCTGAAGTGATTGGACACGCCATTCACTTACGCATGCCGGAAGTCCAAGGGACATTAAGAAGAGGTAACGCGGACTTTCTCGTTATTTAGGATCGGTTGGGTTAGTCATTCGATAGCATTGATTAATATGTATAGTATCTCGCTAGCTTATGTCGTGCGCCACCCTTTCTTTGTCATTCACTTTCCACTTTCGTTTGTATGCTTGGTTTAATAATTGAAACTTAGACCAACTCGCGAGCCGTATGTTAGAAACATTCCTGATTGTGGGCCTCTGTGACTGGATAACGCATTTCATACCGTATTCAATAGATGCGAATTCAGTAGCGCGGACCCGTCACGTCCAACTCTGACGACCACGTGCCTCAGGCCAGTGCTCAAGCATCCGTCGCTTTTGTTCCGCGCATAACATACTGTACACAAGGTATGATGGAGGAAGAACGACCAGATCCTTATCTCATATATCTTGACGACTTTCTCGATACGCCTAAGTTCTCTGGCACGTTTGCTACCGCTGAGGAGGTCAGGGCTGCAATTTTTACTTTTTACCCTTTTGACCCCGAAACGGGGGAGTTCACCCATGAAGGCGTTGGAAGCATAAATATTTTAACTAGGATCCTACACTTGCCGTACTATCCTCAGCATATGAATCTTTTGAGCAGCTCAGTCTTCATTTATATGTGTTTAGTCGCAGTTAAAGATTACCTTCAACACGACGAAGTGAGTACCAAACATTACCTTTCCGAGCCTAATAATAATAGCGGTGGATTAAGATATTTGAACGCGCTTTTGGATACATTGTGCTTAAGGTCCTATCTCTTTGGACTATGATCGGTATTCTAGCACGAAAAAGGCAGCTAAATTCCTTCATTGCGTCGTTGGGCCGATTGGACGCAACCGGACCAAATAAGATGGACTTTACACCGCATCTTGTCTCTCGCGCTATGGAGATCGTTGACCTGGAGCTGGAAAATGGAGACGGACTTATCAAGGGCATGTTCCTCTTGACTGAGAGTCATGACTATGCGGCTGGCAATCATGACACGCGCCCAGGACCTTATACTCCACCCTTATGTCGACTTCTCTTGCAATGCCTTTGGAGACATAGGGACGAAATGGTTACAGTACTCAGACGTAGGCCAATACCTGGACTGTCTATCGTGTTGCATATCGTCAGGCGGAACGTTCTAGAAGCCCCTAACATAACTGATGAAGAGTAAGCGCCTAGTCTCAAACCAATGGCTAGCTAGGGCTCATAACATTTCGATAGAATACTTCTCGCCATAAATATGTCGCAAGATCTATTGGTCCGGTATTCTCTCGTAGACGTTCCGGAGGAGAGTGCTTCCTTGCAGAGGTTTTGCCTCAGAAAACAAAGTCCCCACCTTTCCCCCACAGACCCGGAGGACTATCAGGAAATCGCCAGTTTGGTTGTACGAAGACTAAAATCGGCAGAAGGGCTGGCACCACTCTCGCCTTTGCACGCTAGGTATTTGATCCCCCAATTTTTCGATACCGCGCAGAGGGAAAAGACCTAAGATTTATGCGCTCCCGTAATTGAGAGTGCGTTCGGCTTCATCTGGCGCGAAATCCAGGCGGTGGACGCGCACAGTCCACGATGGCAGGATGTTTCATTGTGTGGCTTCACCTTTCTCAGTGCTATAACGTGCGTACCATAGGGCGCTTACTGAACCCGAAATGTCCAGACCATTGATTCCAATCCTTTTAGATGCGGTCTATATGAAGGCCAGCATATACCACGTATTAAGAATGTTACCCCAGCTATCTTCAATATACTCTACGAAGCGGAATTCGTCAACTTGTGCGCCAAAATGATGTTTATGCCTGCACAGCAGTGGTCCGAACCCTCCTCAAAGTCCTTTTATAGAGGTCACCCATTAATTTTTTGTGATGTCCACCAAATGACCGTCATTTCACAGACTCCTTTTGCCTTGAGGAAGGGGCCGCGCAAGACGGGCTTACAGTTGTAGGAGAACTTTTCGAAGTCCTCAGAGAATATTCGGCGTTTACTCGACCTATTGTCGAGGAACGATACCGGGATTGGTTGAAGATATTTGTTTTCAGCCACCAATTTATCGCCAAGACCGAGCCTAGTGGTCGTGTGCGCCCGTATGCCACGCGGTGCATGGGCGTATGGGCGAACTTGGGAGACATATTTGGATATATGGACGAGTTAAGACACCGCCAGGTCGGACTACGTGTGGGGTATAGAGCAACTCGTCTGCGGGGAGTGTTGGAATGCTAAATATTGTAGTACCCGGTGCCAAAAAGGGTGAGCAACCCCGGATTAAGGGAAATATTGGAGGCTGATGGAGATCCAAAGTGACTGGTCGCTTCACTCTACCCTTCACTCTCGAATGCGTGGGTGAGGTCAAGTTATACTCCGGTTATGCTTAGGTACTTCCAGTCCTACCATCGTAAGATCAGGTTCATGTATGCGTATATTTTACGTAGCTCTGTCCTTTCTTTGCTACCATCTCGCTTTCTCTTCCGACTTCCCCCTCTCAGTCTCTTCAATCATACAAGTTTGATCAGCTTACCCTCTCTAATCCTCGCCCGTACAGTAAAAGCGCAAATTTATTCAATACTTGGATCGGATGTACGACACTCTAGACGATCCTGCATATGGACTATGTTAGTCCAATTCTGGCTTCTGCAACTCCTATTTTTGGTAGGCGCTTCTTCCGACCCTGTCGATCCGATCCCTGAGCTGGCAAATCCTAAAACTTCAGTCACCACATCAGACTCGTGCGCTTGAACGCAATGTGGAGCTTGGAAGTAGCACCTCAATATATGGCACCTCTTAGTCTATATCTCGATGCACCTAGTCAATTCTCTGAACCCTTTCCTACTCTAGAGGAAGTGAGGTCTGCGATATTTACCATTTGCCCCTTTGATCGCACCACAGGGAAAATGGCTACACTGAACTCTTCTTCTAGCCTTCATGTCTTGACTAGAATTCTATACTTGCCGTACTATCCTAGCCACCTTGATTTGTTGGACATTCCGGTTTTCATTCCCATATGGTTCTCGCTGTTTGAGGACTACCTTCGGCACCATAAGGTATGTCTGCTCTTTCTAATTCGGACATCGAGCCCGTAAGAATGACTGCGTTTCAAGATTTTCGACCGAGTTTATGGATTTTTAATGATAAAGGTCCTAACCCTCGCAGCCATGGTGGGCGTGCTCGCCCAGGGGCAGCAACTGGAGGCCTTGATCGCCTCGCTGGGTCAATCGCGCGCGGCATTGCAAGACAGAACCGACTTCACGCCGCAAATTGTCTCGCGAGTTACAGACATTATCCACGGGGAGACGGAACGGGTTCAAGGCTTCGCTACGGGGTTCCTTCTCTGGATGGAACCTGAATCTATCAAGGTTGGCGGCAAGCCTCAACAGGAGGGTTATTTCACCCCGGCCCGTTCCGCAAATCTTTTTCGGCATTTGTGGGAACAGCGAGACGTAATGCTCGCGACACTTAGACGCAGCCCAACACCTGGGTTCTCTGCGGTGCTACACATAGTCAGATCAAATATAGTGGGAGACCCAAGTATGAGTCTAGACAGGTGCGCGCTTGGTTCTCGATCAGATTTTGAGAGACATTTATAATATTTATTATAGGAAAATAGAAGTAGTAAACCGATCACAAGACCTAATTGTGCGATATTCCTTTGTAGACACCCCTGAGGAGAGCCTTGTCTCGCAGAAATACTGGATGTCGAGTGAGCAGGATCATCTTGCGCCTATGGACTCACGAGATCATCGGATGATTACTAGCCTACTTGCACGAAGACTAGTTCCTCCGGAAACTGGAACCAAGTCTCTTCCGGTCCAGCATGCCAAATATGTCCTCCTTCAGTTCTTTGACAGCGTTCAAAAGAAAGAAGCCTACGATTTATGTGTTCCTGTCGCCGAGAGCGGCTTCAAGTATCTCTGGCGTGAGATATCAAGTCCAGAAACAAAAGATCGGCCGTGGAAGGACTTAGCAGGATTTGGGTTCGATTTTCTAGGTATGATCAGGTACGTACTGCCTAATTCTCGACGCAAGGCGTTCTAGTGATTTTTGATTCGCTCACTCTTCTAGAAACCGATTGCTAGAAGGCCAGCGATTGCCAAACGCCAAAAGCATTGCACCAGCCGTTTTCAAGCTTTTATATAAGGCCGAGTTCATTAATTTATGTGCCAAGTTGATTTTTATCCCTGCGTCGCGATCACCTAAACGTTCATGTAAGGAGGATTTACCACAGAAATCATTCCTTTCGTATCCACTCAATAATAGTTCTTCCTTAGTGCAAATTCAACTTGAAGAAGACATGGTTACCAGAGATGGGTTAGCTATCGTTGCCGGTCTTGTCGATGCTCTCAAGCATTATCCTTCGCTTATGGATCCGACGGCCGAACAGTCGTACGGAGACTGGGTGAACGCGCTCGACTTTGCCCTCCAACTCCTCTCTCGCTCAGAGCATGATGGTTTCTGGAGCCGGTATGCGATCCGGTGCCTGGAAGTATGGAATACATTAGGGGCAGCGTTGGGTTATTTCGAGCAGATGGAGCGTAGACGCATGCGGATTGCCTGCGGCTATGATAGATGCCTTGGCTCGGATACTATGAGAAGTTTAGAGCAGTTGATGTGCGGAGAGTGTCTAAAGACTAGCTATTGTTCCATTCGGTGCCAACAAAGGTACACTTCTCTAGTTGTGTGAGAGAGAAGAAGTCTAACGAGCTATATTAATCTCATTATAGCGATTGGCCACAGCATAAACTCGAATGCCTTCATATGAACGAATAAGGCCTAACGACACCTTTATTGATACCGTTAACGTACAACAATAATGGTGGAGGAGGGGGGACTGGGTGCTTGGTGGCCGTACTTTTCTTGTCGCAGTGCGTAGTACTAGCATTTCGTATCTTTCGTCTGGTCTTGGAACCGGCAGTATCGCTTTGTGGTTGCAGAATTCGGGCTAAAGAAAATAATTTCATTTAAACAGTGTGTGTACTAAATCAGTAGTGCTTAAAAGTTGCGCTCTCTGGGCTCTTGTCTATATATGGCTCGATCTTAACCTCTGTGATCCAGACCCTGTCGATCTGTTCCGCCATCACGCGTTTTAGCCATCAAACTCCGAGACTCTAACTACGTCCCAGACTTACATGCTTAGGCGCGATGCGGAACTCACAACTAGCACCCCAATATGTGGCGCCTCTGGAACTGTACTTGGATACACCTAGTCAATTTTCTGACCCGTTTCCTACTCTAGAGGAAGTCAAGTCTGCGATATTTGCTTTTTGTCCCTTCGGCCACGCCACGGGGACAGCGACAACAGAAAATTTTACCCTTCACACCTTGACTAGAATTCTCTACCTACCGTGCTACCCTAGCCACCTTGGTCTCTTGAGCAGTTCACATTTTATTCCGGTGTGTTTCGTCTTGCTCGAGGACTACCTCCAGCATCATAAGGTACGCTTGCTCTCCCCAGATCTAAATGTTGTACCCACAAAATTAACTGGATCCTAAGATATTTGATCGTGTTTTTGGAATTTTAATGATCAAAGTCTTAACTCTCGCAACTATGGTCAGCATACTCACCCAGCAGAACCAACTGGAGCCCTTTATCGCCTCACTGGGCAAATCGTTCCTGCACACACGAGACGGAATCGACGTCACACCACAGCTTGTCTCCCAAGTCGTGAACATTCTTCAAGCGGAGATGGAAAAGAACGAAGGCTACACGAAAGGGCTCCCTCTCTGGATTGAAACTCATTCTATTGAGGCTGATGGTCAGCCCCAACAAGAAGAGTACTTTACCCCGTCTCGATCGGTGAATCTCTTACGGCATATGTGGGAGCAGCGAGACGTGATGCTCGTGGCACTCAGAAGCAGCCCAACACCCGGGTTGTCTGCGATACTAAACATAATTAGGTCAAATGCATTGGAGGACCTAGCTCTGGATCCAGTTCGGTGCGCTAGATTTCAAGTTAGATTCTGAAACAAACTCACGATGTTTACGTTAGGATATATGAAGTACTAAGGCAATCGCAAGACCTGGTCGTGCGATACTCATTCGTAGACACTCCTGAGGAAAGCCCCACCTCGCAGGAATATTGGACATCGAACGAACGCGACCATCTTACCCCTGTGGACTCAAACGATTATCAAATAATTACTAGCTTACTCGTACGAAAGCTGGAACCCCCTGGAATTATGGTTCAACCGTTCTCAATTCAACGTGCTGGATACGTACTACTTCAGTATTTCGACAGTGTTCAAAAGGAAAGGACCTACGATTTATGCCTCCCTGTCATTGAATGTGCCTTTGAGTATCTCTGGCGTGAGATGTTAAGTCCGGAAACGAAAGGCCGGCAATGGAAGAATGTTGGAGGTTTTGGTATTACCTTTTTGGGCCTCGTCGAGTACGTATGATGGAATATTTGATGTATGAGGTCTAAGTGACTCATTACTCTTTCGTTCGTTTAGATTTCAATTGTTAGACTATCAAGATTTACCGAGCGCCAAAAGCACCTCGCCAGCAATTTTCAGAATCCTCTACAAGGCAGAATTTATCAACTTGTGCGCCAAGTTGATATATACGCCTACATCACGATGGACTGAGCACGGGTTAAGAGGCGACCACCGCGCAGGTTATTCCCTTTTGCTTCTTGAATCTGCCTGCGAAATGACAATTATCCCTTAGACCAAAATCAGCTCAAAGAAGACAAACTCATGCGGAATATAGTGTTTATTATCTCCCGCCTCGCCGATGCTCTTGGAGAGTATTCCTCGCTTATTGACCCGATAGTTGAAGAGTCGTACCAAGATTGGGTGAAAATGTTCAACTTCGGCTATCAATTACTTACTCACTGGGAGGGCAACGACTTTGTGTGTTCGCACATTACAAAATGCGTGGATGGATGGGGTTATTTGGGAACAGCGTTTGGGTATTACGATGAGATGAGGCGCCGGGAGATGCGGCGTTTTTGCAGGTATGATAGATGCACTGGTTCGAACCCTGTGAAGAGCCGAGAACAATTGGTGTGTGGAGGATGCCTAAAGGCTCGTTATTGTTCCACTAGGTGCCAACAACGGTACGCCCCTCTGGTTTTGTCAGAGAGTAGAAGACTGACGAGCGACGGTTAATTTAAACAAAGTGATTGGTCGCAACACAAGTCTCGATGCACGCGTATGAGCGGATAATGCCCAGCGATACGTCGGTTGCGTCTCCCGGAGATATTACCCGAGTGCGGCCATATTGGTGGAAGTTCTAGCGCATGGCAGTCATGCTTCGTTCTGTTGTCCCTTTTTTCAGCGCATGTATCACTTATATCTTAAAATCTTAAAATCTCGATTGAGAATCCTGACACCTTGGTTCGTCTAGTTGCGAAAGTAAAATTCACTTGCACAGTATGCATATACTGTACGCACAATAACAAGCTAATCACCGAGATTATTGTCTTCGATAGGCGCGCTCCTATCTGAACCCTGTCGATCCCGATCTACCATCACACGCTTGAGCCACCGAACCCAAACACTCCGACCACGTCTCAAGCTCGTGCGCTTGGCTACAATGTGGAATTCACAACTGGCACCTCAATATATCGCACCTATCGATCTATACCTCGACTCACCTGGTCGATTTTCTGATCCTTTCCCTACTTCGGAGGAGGTCAAGTCTGCGATCTTTGCCTTTTGCCCCTTCGATCACACTACGGGGACAATGACGACAAAAAAATCTGCAGCTAGTCTCCACATTCTAACTAGAATTCTCTACTTGCCGTACTATCCTAGTCACTTTCGTCTGCTGAACAGTCCGCTTTTTATTCCGGTATGTTTCTTCTTGCTCGAGGACTACCTCCGGCATCATAAGGTACGTTCTCTCTTCCCAATCTAACGTCAGACCTGCGAGAATAACCATATCCAAGATTTTCGATCGTGTTTTTGGACTTCTGATGATCAAAGTCCTAACTCTCGCGACCATGATAGGCATACTCGCCCAAAAAAAGCAGCTGGATGCCTTCGTCGCCTCGCTGGGCAAATCGCGTGTGACTACACAAGATAAAACCGACTTTACGCCGCAACTTGTCTCTCGGGTTGTAGATATCCTTCGTAGGGAGATGGAACGGAACAATGGTTTCACTAAAAAGCTTCTTCTCTGGACCGAAACCCACTCTATCGAGATCGGTGGTCAACTCCAGCGAGAAGGCTATTTCACCCCAGCTCGATCAGCGACTCTTCTACAGCATATGTGGGAGCAGCGAGATGCGATGCTAACAACACTCAGACGGAGCCCAACTCCTGGAATGTCCGCGATGTTACATGTAGTTAGGTCGAATACATTTGAAGACCCAGACATGGACGTAGACAGGTATGCACCTAATTTTCAGTTGTTCCGAAGTGCATTTGTGATATTTCCGATAGGACGCTCAAAGTGCTAAGCCAATCTCAAGACCTAATTGTGCGATACTCATTCGTAGACACC
This sequence comes from Ceratobasidium sp. C01, assembly GCA_025200755.1. Taxonomy (NCBI): domain Eukaryota; kingdom Fungi; phylum Basidiomycota; class Agaricomycetes; order Cantharellales; family Ceratobasidiaceae; genus Ceratobasidium; species Ceratobasidium sp. C01. The sequence continues at coordinate 28,468 of JANWGL010000231.1, forward strand.
CCCGAAGAGGGCCCCGCTTCGCAGAAATATTGGACGTCGAGACAACACGATCATCTTGCCCCTGTGGACTCAAAGGATCACCAGACAATTACTAGCCTACTTGCACGAAGACTGGTACCTCCGGAAAACAGAATTGACCCGCTTTCACCTCATCATGCCAGCTATATACTCCTTCAGTTCTTTGACAGCATTCAAAAGCAAGACACTTATGATTTATGCGTCCCTGTCATCGAAAAGACCTTTGAGTACCTCTGGCGTGAAGTGTTAAAACCGGAGACGAAAGACCGGTTATGGAAGGACGTTGTGGGTTTTGGGTTTACATTTTTGGGCATGGTAAAGTGAGTTTTGCAGAATATACAATTCAGGACGCCCGAACGATCCCTGACTCTTTCGTTCCTTCAGAGACCGATTGCTTGAAGATCAACAACTGAGAGGCGCCAAAAGCATCGCCCCAGCCGTTCTCAAAGCCCTCTACAAGGCTGAATTTGTCGACCTATCGGCCAAGTTGGTGTTCACACCCGCGTTGCGGTGGACTAAGTACAGCTGGAATCCCCACACAGGTCACTTTATCGGTTTTGTCAATTGATTCGCCAACTAATAGCTCCTAGACCAGAATCAACTCGAGGAAGACAGAACTATGCGAAATGGGTTGGTTGTAGTTTCTGGCCTCGCCGAGGCCCTGAGGGGATATTCCTCGTTTATGGAACCGATGGTCGAAGACTCATTCCGAGACTGGGTGAAAATGTTCAGATTTGGGCTTCAGTTCCTTGCCCTCGTTGGGCAGAATCAAACCTTGCAGTCGTACGCCATAGAGTGCATGAATGCATGGATTGACCTAGGAACAGCGTTCGGATATTTCGAGGAGATGGGACGTCGGCATAGGCAGATTTCTTGCGCGTACAATAGATGCGCTAGTTTGGACACCGTAAGGAGCATTGATAGGCTTGTATGCGAAGAATGTCAAGATATTTGTTACTGCTCTGCAGAGTGCTACCAAGGGTACGCCCCTCTAGTTTTATAAAAGGTCAAAAAACTGACGAGTTATATTTCATCTCAACAAAGCGACTGGCCGCGGCACAAGCTGGAACACGCGCATATAAGCGGCTAAGGCCAAACTATACATCATTGGGGTCCCCCAGCAATGCTGTCTGCGTGTGCCTGCGTTGGTGGAAAAGCTGGTACCTGGGGATCAACCTCTTTTGCCACGTCGCCCACTTTTTTTTTAGCGCATATAATGATTGTACCTCATATCTTTCATGGTTGGTTTGAAACCTCGAGCGGAATCTCATCCCCTTGATATTAGTCCTCCTCAAAGTTACTCCGCCTAGTGCGAAAGCGAAATTCAACGATGATGATAGTGAATTCCCGTGCACCATATACATACAACTTATGGAGAGCAACAACCCAATTCATAGATTAAAAAAAAGATGCGCTCTTGCTGGATCCCGACCTTCGTTCACTATCTTTGGCGAGCGCGCCTACCGGCTAGGCGCGTTCCTGTCGAGACCCTGCCGACCCGTGCCACCATCACGCGCCGGGCCACTCCAACCACGTCTTGACTTTACGCGCTTGGACGCGATGCGGAACTCGCAACTAGCACCTCAATATGTGGCACCCCTTCATGCATATCTTGATACACCTAGTCAATTTTTGGATCCCTTTCCTACGCTTGAAGAAGTCGAGGCTGCAATATTTGCTTTATGCCCTTTTGATCATGCTACGGGAGAACTGACAACACGCACCTCGGCTGCTAGTCTTCACACCTTGACTAGGATTCTCTATTTACCGTACTATCCTAGTCGCTTCCGTCTATTGAACAGTCCGGTTTTTATCCCAGTGTGTTTCGCCTTGCTCGAGGACTACCTTCAGCACTATAAGGTGTGTTTGCTCTTCTCCAATCTAAATACTAGAACCGCGAAATAACTGCATCTCAAGATTTTCGATCGTGTTTATGGATTGCTGATGATCAAAGTCCTAAATCTCGCAGCCATGGTAGGCATACTCGCCCAAAAGAGACAGTTGGAGCCTTTCATCGCCTCGCTGGGCAAACCGCCCTCGACAACACAAGATAAAACCGACTTCACGCCGCAGCTTGTCTCTCAAGTTGCGGACATTCTTCAAGGTGACATGAAACAGAACCAAGGCTTCGCTAACGGACTCCTCCTCTGGGCCGAAACTCATTCTATCGAGATTGGTGGCCAACTGCAAAGGAACACCTACTTCACCCCAGCTCGATCAGCAGTTCTCTTACAACATCTGTGGGACCAACGAGATGTGATGCTCACAACGCTCAAACGTAGCCCTACGCCTGGTCTGTCCGTGATATTACATATAATCAGGTCAAATGCGTTAGTAGCGACTGTGACCCAGGAGAGGTGCGGGCTTGATTCTCGGTCAGATTATGAAAAGAATTCACGATATTTAGGATAGGATGTATATGGTCCTTAGCAAATCGCAGGAACTAATTGTCCGGTACTCATTCGTAGACACTCCTGAGGAGGACCCTACCTCGCAGAAATATTGGCCATCGAACCGACACGATGACCTTACTGCTGTGGACCCAAGCGATCATGAAATGCTTACTAGCCTGCTTACGAGAAGGCTAGAATCTCGGGGAAATGGAATCGAACCGCTTTCACTTCATCATGCTGGATATGTGCTCTGCCAATACTTTGATAGCATTCTAAAGACAAAGGCCTATCATATATGTGTCCCCGTAATCGAAGCTGCCTTTGAGTATCTCTGGCGTGAGATACCAAGACCGGAAACAAGGAACCGGTGGAAGGGTGTTAGAGGGTTCGGTATTACTTTCTTGGAGATTATCAAGTACGTAGCGCAGAATGCTCAATTTAGGACGTCCAGGTGATATCTAACTCATTCATCCCTTCAGAGACATATTGCTAGAATTTCAAAAATTGTCAAGCGCCAAAAGTACCGCATCAGCCATTTTCAGGATTCTCTACAAGGCCGAGTTTATCAGCTTATGCGCCAAGTTGATGTTTACGCCTTCGTCGTGGTGGACCGAGCACGGTTTCAGAGGACGCCACCACATAGGTCATTCTCTTTGTTTTCGCCACCCGTCCACCAGTAATAGTTGTTCCCTAGATCAAAATCAACTCGGTGAAGACGAAGTCACGCGAAGCGTGGTAGTTGCTGTGGCTGGCCTCACCGACGCTCTCAGGAATTATTCCTCGCTTATGGAGCCGATAGTTGAAGAGTCTTACCGAGACTGGGAGAAGATGTTCAAATTTGGCCATCAATCCCTCGATCACTGGGAGGGCAATGGTAACGGTTGTGTGCACTCGCACGTTCAAGAGTGTGTACACGGGTGGGTTTACTTAGGAATGGCATTTGGATATTTCGACGAGATGAAGCGCCGGGACACGCGAATCTCTTGTAGATATGATAGATGCTTCGGTCAGGGCGCTGCGAGGAACCTAGAGCAACTAGTGTGCGGAGGGTGTCTAAAGGCTTGCTATTGCTCTACTCGGTGCCAACAGAGGTACGTTTATCTAGTTTAGTAACAGACCAAAAGGCTGAGGGGCCGCGTTTAACCTGAATAAAGCGACTGGCCGCGGCATAAACTCCAAAATGCGCATGCGGGCGAGTCAGGTCAAACGATACATCAATTATGTCCCTCTGGAGATGCTATTCGCGCGCGACCACATTGGTGAACATACTAGCGCCTCGCGCCCAGCCCTTTTCATTTGTTTCCCTCTTTTTTAGCGTATATAACAGTTTTACCTCGTATCTTTCATACCTGTATTGGGATCCCAAATGGAGTTTCATCCCCCTGATAAATAGTTCTTCTCTGTTTGTTGCGAGTGAAATTCAAAGATGATGACAATCAGTTCACCCACCGTATGCATATACTGTATGGACAATAAGTCTACGATTTTCTATATATAAGAAAGGATACGCTCTCCTCGCGACTGTATATACGGCTCCATTCCGACCTTCAATGTTGCTGATAAGCGCGCTCCTACCGAGACCCTATCAATTGGACCCACGAAATCATCATATAGCTACTTCCGGCTTCAACTACGTCTTAGACTTGTGTGCTTAAGCGTAATGTGGAACTCACAACTTGCACCTCAATATGTGGCACCTCTCAATCTATACCTCGATTCCCCTAGTCAATTTACAGACCCCTTTCCGACCTCTGACGAAGTCAAGTCTGCGATATTTGCTTTTTGTCCCTTTGACCATGCTACGGGGACGATGACTATACAAAAATCTGCTGCTAGTCTTCACATCCTAACTAGAATCCTCTACTTGCCGTACTACCCTAGTCACCTTTGTCTGCTGAACAGCCCAGTCTTTATCCCAGTGTGTTTCTTCCTGCTTGAAGACTATCTCCAGCATCATAAGGTACGCCCGCTCCCCAGTATAACGCCAAATCAGCAAAAATAATCGCGTCTCAAGATTTTCGATCGTGTTTTTGGACTTCTGGTGATCAAGGTCTTAACTCTCGGAACTATGGTAGGCATACTCGCCCGAAAGAAACAACTTGAGTCCTTCATCATCCCACTGCTCAAACCGAGCGCGGCGGCGCAAAATAGAACCGACTTCACGCCGTGGCTCGTCTCCCGAGTCGTGAATATTCTTCATGAGGAGATGGAGCAGAGCAATGGCTTCACTAAGGGGCTTCTTCTCTGGACCGAAAATCATTCTATCGGGGATGATGGTCAGTCTCAGCAGGAAGGTTACTTTACCCCAGCCCGATCTGCAAATATATTGGAGCATATGTGGGAACAGCGAGACGTGATGCTCACGACATTTAGACGTAGTCCAACACCCGGACTGTCTGCGTTGCTACACATAATTAGGGCAAATACACTGGAAGACCCGAACATGAGTGAGGACAGGTGCGCGCTTGATTCCCAATCAGATACTGAAATGCATTCACGATATTTCTGATAGGATGCTTGAAGTCCTAAATCAATCGCAAGACCTAGTTGTGCGATACTCCTTCGTAGACACTCCCGAAGAAGGCCCTGCCTCCCAGCAGTACTTCACGTCGAATCAATATAGCCATCTTGCGCCTGTGGACTCAAAAGATCACCAGACGATTACTAGCCTACTTGCACGGAGGCTAGTACCGCCGGAAAACGGGATTCAGCCGCTTTCAGCCCACCATGCTAGATATCTACTCCGCCAGTTCTTCGACGGTGTTCAGAAGACAGAAGCCTACGGTTTATGCGTCCCTGTGATCGAAAAGGCCTTTGAGTATCTCTGGCGTGAGGTAGTAAAACCAGAAACGAATGACCGGCGATGGAAGGACGTCGCGGGGTTTGGGTTTGCTTTTTTGGGCATGGTGAAGTCAGTATCGCACAAGCCTCGATATCGGACATCCGAATGATCCCTGACTCTTTGGTTCTTACAGTGATCGATTACTCGTAGATCAAGAATTGGAAGACACCGAAAGCATCGCACCGGCCATTCTCAAGATTTTCAAAAAAGCTGACTTTATCAACTTGTTGGCCAAGTTGATGTTTATGCCCGCGTTGCGGTGGACTCAGGATAGTTGGGATCCCGACACAGGTTGTTTATTTGATTTCGCCAATCTGTTCACCAACTGATAGTTGTTTCCTAGACCTACCTCAGCACAAGGAAGACGTAGCTATGCGCAAGGGGTTAGCTGTAATTTCTGACCTCACCGAGATTCTGATGGAATATTCCTTATGGGAGGAGCCGATAGTCGAGGAGACACTCCGGGATTGGGTAAAAGTATTCGGATTTAGCCTTCAGTTTGTCGCCCTTTCAGGGCACAATGCCTCCTTGCATTCGTACGCTGAAAAGTGCAGGGACAGATGGATTACCTTGGGAACAGTGTGGGGGTATGTGAATGAGTTTGGATGTCGGCATAAGGTGCTTTTTTGCGCGTATGATAGATGCGCTAGTTTGGACCTTGTGAGGGGTATAGAGCAATTCACGTGTGGAGAATGCCAGGAGGTTCGCTATTGTTCGGCGCAATGTCAACGAAGGTATGGCCCTCCGGATTTTTAAGAAAGCGAAATATTAACGAGTTACATTTAATCCAACAAAGTGACTGGACGTGGCACAAACTCAAACACACTCGTGCGGGCGCGTAAAGTCGAATGATGGCCGTGTTGTTAGGGCTCTAGCGCCTGGCGGCTATGCTCTTTCGTTCTGTCGATCGTTTTTTGTTTACAACGCATGTATCTTGGAATCATTAGCAAAATCTCGGAACATCCTAATAGTTTTTCCCTAAAAGCTCGGAAGGGGCAAAGTCAAAGATAAAGAACATGAATTCACTTGCACCATATGCACATACGCACAATAACAAGCTAATCTACAGTACTAAGAAACAATATTTCGCTCAACGCTGAATGGATACAAAAAACATCTCCCGCTCCACAATTTCACTTCTTTGCCCCGCAAAGTCTTAGACGCATACCCCAACACCCTGGCACCTCCAATCGCCAACTCTAAAACCCAAACCCATGCCCATGCGAATGCCCGTGCCCATGTCCCGGGAACCCTCCTCCGAATCCTCCGAACCCGCCAAACCCGCCTCCGCCTCGTCCTCCTTGCATCTGAGCGAGCATCTCGGCGAGGTTCATGTGCATACCGCCGCCCATCATGTCCTCCATGCCTGGACCGTCGTTTGAGCCGTCTTCGTCTCCGCCTAGGTCGTACCTTCGTCGCCGTTGAGGGTCGCTTAGGACGGCGTGCGCCTCTCCCACGAGTTTGAATTTTTCCTCGTCACCACCCTATTTAGTATGCACATTAGTTCTGTAAACGTAAATAAATAGGATCGGCGACGTACCTTGTCTGGGTGATGTATCAAACTCTCTCGCCTGTAGGCCTTCTTAATCTCGGCATCAGAACAGTCCCTACTGACGTCTACCCCACACCAATCCTCATCAATACACTTCCAAACCCCAAAATAATGAAAAAACTCACTCAGGATCTTATAATAATCCTTCGTCTTACTCCTCTTCAGAAGCACCTCCGCCTGCTTCACCTCCTGCGCCAACGCCCTCACTTCGCCCACTGCTGCGCCTTCACCCTCCGCCGCTTCTCGAGCAGCGTTAAAGTCTCGGACCGCGTCTTCGAAGTGCTCGAGCTCGAGTTGGATACGAGCGCGTGTGCGGAGCGCTTTGTAGGATTCGGGGTTGAGTGCGAGGGAGGCGTTTGTGTCGTCTAGGGCTGGTTCGAGTTGTTTTAACTACGAGGAAAGGATGATCAATTAATGTAAAGAGAGGCAAGAAGGGGAGGAAGACGTACCTTGAACTGAGCAGTTGCGCGGTTGCTTAATAGAACAGCGCGCAAATGTCCTCCGCCACCTAGCATCACAAATTAGTTCCCTCCAAACCAATTCGAGCGAGCACACGACCGACTCACCTTCGCTCACTTTCGTGCCAATCACCTCGAGGGCTTCTCCATACCGCTCCACAGCCTCGCCCAACCTGCCCGCTTTGAAAAACGTGTTTCCCTCCTCCTTGATCCGTTCAACCTCGCGTGCTCGCTTGAGTAGCTGCCGCGCAGGCTTGTTATCCGGGTCGAGTCGGAGAGCATGTTGGGCATGTTGGACGGCTTTCGGTATTTGGTTGGTGAGGAAGAGGATGAGGCCACGTAGGGCAAGGACGTCAGACGAATTTGGCGCTAGACGTAACGCGTCACTGTTTATCATAACAAATTAACCTCCGTACGCAACCCTAGTGAATAATATAACGTACCTGACGGCTGCTTGCGCACCGGCCCAGCTTCCTCTCGCCACCTCACACTCAACGCGCCAGCACCTCCATAGTACGGGTACGTCTCCTTCCACAGCCTCGACGGCCTGTTCCAGCGCCAAGCGCGCCGCACCCCATTCGTCCTTTTCCCTCGCCGCGCGGAATCGTTCGAGGTGCAATTCGAGTGACTCGGCGCGCCGTCGCACGTCGGTGACTGTTGGAACGCTGTCCGGGAGGTCTCGTAGCGCAGCTAGGCATGCAGCGGTATCTCCTAACGCGAGGTGACAACGTGCCAGGCGAACAAGGGTTTTGGGGACTGGGGAAGCGGATTGGAGCGAGGCGGCAGATTGGCAGTCGGCGAGGGCGGGGGCGAAGCGTTTGAGAGCCATATAGGACGCTGCTCGGTTTGTGAGATAGGCTGGCTCATTGGGGTTCAACGCTAAAGGTAAAATAGTTAGCAAAATATAGGCGAGTCTAAGTGACAAGTGGCTCACTGATAGCCTTGGAATACAGGTCGATCGCCGCCTCGTATGAGCCCTTGCGGAACTGCTCGTTGCCCTGCTCCTTGAGAGCCTCTGCCTGCCCAGGTAGGTCAACCTGCTCGCCGTCGGTGCTGGACTTGCCATCAGTGTCCATGTCGTCCACGTCGGGAACGACAATAGGAGGATCTGGGGCATCCGCAGGTGTAGATGTAGATGCCGATGCTGCAGGGGCCGATGCAGGGACCGTCTGAGGTTTCTTTCGTCTGCAATTCGTCCTTAATTAGGAGGTCAATAAATTTAGTATATTTGCTTACGCTGCCGTCTTTTTCTTCTTGCTTGCGGGCGACATGGCTGGTCGTAGGGAACTGGGAGTTGCGCTCGTCGCAAAATCTCAGAGAAATACATAAGCGCCGGTCATCCAGAGAACCTGCGAGAACGTCCTAGCACATCGCCCCGGAACAGTGCCACACCAGCCACGCGTTGTGTTTGCCTCTCAATGCGGTGCGTACAATATGTTTTTGTATTGATCAATCGCAAAGCTGTTCGTAGAAAGTCTTTCACCGGCACCGCTGAAGGTAATTCGCTGTCATCCGGATTTGGCTCATATGTGCGCGCAACCCGGGTCCACCTGCCCAGGTCCACTAGTTCACATAGGATCGTGCGGAAAGAAACAAGAGATAATTAACAAACTCGTCACACCTATACAACGCTCTCCTCACGAGAGCTAAACAAAAACTACCGTACCGAAACCGAATGCCGGTGTTGCGCCGGTCCTATACAGAACCTAACTAACATCGACTCGGCGCTTACATTCACCTCTTCATCCGACCATCATGTCCTACATTCGCCCACTCACGCCCCAGGAGCAGGAAACGCTCATCGCGGCCGCTATTGAGGGTACGCTTATAGCTCCGATAGGGAGAGAAATATGATTAATTGGGCTATTGTAAAGCCAAGAATGGCTCATATAGCCCATACTCCAAGTTCCGCGTTGGTGCTGCGCTATTTAGTGTCGACGGACAGATTATCCCTGGCGCGAACATTGAGAATGCTTCCTATGGCGAGATATTTGTTCAATATTGCTTGGATTCTTAGACTGATCGTGATTTCAGGTGCTACTATATGTGCCGAACGCACGGCGCTCGTGAAAGCTGTCGTACGTCTCTAGTCTCGCTGACGAATCAAATTTTCATTTCGAAGTCTTTAGAGTGAAGGCACTAAAAAGTTCCTCGCCATCGCTGTAACAACGTACGCCCCCTCATTCTTATTCATACTTCTCATCCCTAACTCCCTACGCAAACGCAGAGACGTATCATCTCCCATCTCTCCCTGCGGGATCTGCCGCCAATTCATCCGCGAGTTCTGCCCCCTCTCCACGCCAATCATTATGGTATCGGCGAACTACACACCAGAAACGGCGGGCGAGACTGTTAAGACCGTCAAGCTTGAGGAGATCTTGCCGTATAGCTTTGGACCAGAGGACTTAGAGAGGCCGAGGGATCCCTCGTAGGGTTAGATCGAGAGTAAGAAGGATAGAGGGTGGGGAGAAAAATGGAGTATGGATGCCCGTATGAGATCGGGGAAGCAAAATAGGCGAGTAATTAGAAGGCAAATTGATAGTTTATGAAATTAGTGATTCTCGAGAATACATACCATCTTTACGATGACTACAAACCAAAAGTTGTGTTATTCTAATCAAAGAGACGACGAGCTACCCAACATACATGGGCGCTCGGTAAGAAATACAAACAAATACTGAGTCATTACAGAGCGTTAAGTTCATGAGATCATCAGGTGGTGGGTCTTTGTATTGTAGAAGAAGGTTCTAAAGCACGAGACAACAAGTCAAGGAATAGGCCATATTTCAAGAGAAAACGAGAGATGGTGTCACAGAATGAAGCCTGATAGAAGTGGGGAGACAGCATATCGCGCGGGTGGGAGTATCGGTGATTCGGACGAGGGCGACGCAGACGTGTGGACTATCGTACTCTGAGATAGCTGGTGACCCGTTTCGTCAACGTTCGACAGGCTCGCAGAATCAACTGGGCTCAGTTCAAAGAGACCACCTAGCATGGTATCACCAACGGCATAATCCACTTGCCAAGGATCTACTGCCAAATCGTTTTCATGAGATAGCCCATGGTCTTCCTCGTTGATGTTCCACAGGCTCGCGGAACCATCTAGGTTCGGTTCGAAGAGGCCACCTAGCATCATATCCCCAACGTCATAATCTACTTGCCAAGGATCTACCGACGAATCATTCGCCACCCAATTGTCCATCGGCCACTCGGTGGCGGCCCACACTGGACCCGGCATCCAGTCCAGACTCGATATCTCTGATATATTGTCTTCACCCCCGAGATTAAGTTCATCTAAGAGACGCAGGAAGCCAGATGGCGGCTGAGGCTGCGATAGATTGTTGATTGAGGAGGATGACATTGATGATATAGGTGATTGGATCGTCGGGTCGTTGTCCTGTGTTGGAGAATTAATAGGGTGGACATGCGAGACTTCGAGTTGCCCCGCTTCCATCGTCGGATGTTGTATGTTGATTATGTGGTTGTGGCAAGCGGTGGGCGGAGAACTTGTTGGGCTTTATATAAGCATTGATCACCAACACCAACAACAAGTAAGGGACTGACAGCGCAAAGCTCCCCGAACATAAAGCCCAATGGGGGATATTACAACCTCACCTCGATGCTATACAGAACCAGTCTGCATCCGTCTTGGCGCCTATGCACACCAAATGAAAGAGCTAAATACTCGTGCCCACTTTAACAACGTATAACAAGAGGCTGGATCGATTATAAACAGTTTTGTCCCATGTTGATAAGACTCTATAATAAGTGTCGGGGCGAGCGGGCGGACGGGCGGGGTGAGTGTACGCTCACCCCGCTCGCCCGCTGTTCGTCCCATCTATGGAGAGGGCACAGGATCAACAAGGGAGAATCAGAGGTCAAGTACAGAATCCGAACACAGGATCAAGCAAGAAACATATTATAATACAAGCATACATGCGAGTGATGAACCTGACAAACCAGTGAGTGGATAGAAACATGTCGCGACGCAGAAAAATATACATGAGGGCCTAAAAAGATAAGGAATGACGCAAATATAAACACACATCAGCTAGATCTTTACCCAATCCGTCTTACTCCAGCGCGCGTCACTCGACACACGGTCTACGCGGTCAGCGTCGCACCCTCTCCATCAATACGCATCACAGTCAACTCTTCACACAATCGCCCGACGCTCGGCCTTTCCTCCGGTATCTCCTCCCAGCATCGTTGGACTAGCTTCCAGAGTGCGTGGTTCCCGGCTAGACATTTACACGCTGATGTGGTACAGTAACTCGGGTTGCAGGCGGGTCGTACGGGACGCTTGGAGAGCGACGTGATCTGGTAGATTACAGCGCAGTCTTGTTGTACCTCCGACCAGGGTGCTCTACCCGTCATTAGCTGTATCAGGCAGCGATGTTTAGTTTGAGATATGTAGAAATCCTGGAACCCACCTCAAGAGTCAACATCCCCCACGAGAAGATATCAGCCGACAGCGACACGATCATTATCGCTGACCGAAGTTGTTCAGGCGCCATCCAGCTATATCCCAGCATAAGAACATATCACTTTGTATTGGGGGTGCACCAGCTGTGCGAGTGGACTCACCGGGTTGTGCCTCCAAATGTAGTGTCGATGGACATGAAGTCTTTCATGAAACGAGACAACCCGAAATCGCAGATGCAAGCCCGGCCGTCTTGGTCAATCAACACGTTTGCCTACGTCAACCAGTTAGTCTAGTTCTGCGGCAAACAAGAGGCGCGGGATTTACCCCTTTGAGGTCACCATGTGCGATCGGAGGCTTCTGAGATGCTAGATGACTCATGCCCCTCGCTACGTCGTGTAACTGTGTTCAAAACATCAGAATACAGAACGAGAATAACGGGTAAAACTTGGCATACTATCTGGAATACATCGGCTTCCGGATGGATGGCGAGATACTTTGGCGCAGACCCGTTCGGCATGTACGGGGAGACCATCCCAAGATACATGTTATCCACGCACACCACCCCAATAAATGGAAGGATGTTTGGGTGCGCTAGTTTCCGCCATGCATCCAGCTCCCTACGAAACGACTACTCGCAGTTGAGCTCAGATGTGCGGAGCCCCCGGCGCCCAAGCGCTCACCTTCTTGCCACGTGCAGCACCCGACACTGTTTGAGAGCTCTTCAGGAACTTGACAGCCACGTCCTGCTCGTTCCACGACGCTCGTTCGACGTATCCGAAGCCACCACGGAGACCTTCTGCATTGCTATGAGGTTGCCACTCGGCGTTGGCTAGGAGAGGAACGTTCAGGTCTTGGATGCTGCTTAGTAAGTCTGGATCGCCATCAAACCGCGCGAATGGGAGGAATGGGCGTGGATGGGTGTTGCCTGCGGGGTAGAACGGCCGCTCGTGAACAGGAATAATCGTGCTTGTGGTAGATGCTATGATATTTAAGTAGCCGTAATATATACGTGAATGAAGATGAGAATTAGCCTGTAGTATTGGTTTTGGACTTGCCTGATTCAGGCACGCTGCCTTCTGCGCGCTCACGCAGCCGCGACGACCTCCGCAGACCCGATGCAACTGGCCTAGCCGAAGGATAGGGTTCCCGCCGCCTGGGTTCCCTCGTAATAAGATCAACGCTCGTTACGACAATCGTTTTGCCACCCGCGCTTGCACTTCTGCTCTCACTCCAGCCAGCGCTAGTCTTCCTCGCAGACTTCGTCATGAGCGACTTTCGTGCCGCCTTTCCTCCCGTCGACACCCTCGCCGTGTGTAATGCCTTTGCCATGTTCGGGGTGGCTATCCCGACCGCCGTTGGGGAGACCACAGTGTCGGCGCGACTGCATAAGGAAGATAAGGAAGGCACGCGACTGGTACCTCTTATCTTATCAGCCATCAAACAGGTGGCAGTGTCACGATTCCCAAAGTTATTATATGGACGAGAGAGAAGTCGAAAAATCGGAGAATGAGACCTGGAGATAGAGAGCACAAGCAGCGCACAAGTGAAGGTTTGGACTCGAAACTCAGAGCCCGAGGAGGAACCTACGCAAGATGGGACATAACGAGACACGATAAGGGGGCCGCTACGCAAACCTGACCACGTGTTACATGTAACCGTTACGAAGTCGCTCAAACCCCCATAAATTGAATCCTAACCAACGTTACAGGGCGAAACGAGAGAAACGAAGACCATAGAGTTGTAGATAATTGGATTGCGTATCCGAATATGGAAATTTGATACGATTTGGAAGTGAAATAAGAAAGTAGTAGGGAAAACTACACACGAAAAAGCTGGTGGTTACCTGGTTCCACGGTCAGGAAACGAGTTGAGAAATGCGATAAAACTCATGAAAGACCACTCGAATGCTTTTGCCAGAAGTCTGAGACTAAGATTTGAGATTTCCCCCCTTTTTGCGACGCTTGCTTGGGTAAGTTGATGTCTGAACTTGAATGTATGATAAGGTAACCACCCGCTTTTTCGTGTGTGGTTTTCCCTACTACTTTCTTATTTCACTTCCAAATCGTATCAAATTTCCACATTCGGATACGCAATTCAATTATCTACAACTCTATGGTCTTCGTTTCTCTCGTTTCGCCCTGTAACGTTGGTTAAGACTCAATTTATGGGGGTTTGAGCGACTTCGTAAGGGCTACATGTAACACGTGGTTAGGTCTGCGTGGCATCCACCTTACTGTAGACGCATGACAAAGTTTACCACGTGTTACATGTAGCCGTTACAATACTCTCAAAATGACATTCATTCGAGCCTACCAGGTGTCACAGGGCAAAAAAGGGAAACGAAGCCCATAGAGGTGTAGAGAATTCCAACTTGCATTGTTCAATGTAGATTTGAAGAGATTATGAGACGAAATGGGAAAGTAGTAGGGAAAACTCTTTCGGGAATGATTGGTGGTTATCTCTTTGCACCCACTTTGTACACTACATAACTTCGGCAAAACATCCCTCAAAGATAATCAAAAATGATGAAAATGTATTATAGGCGTGCATAAGTGTCATCGGTGCCAAAACAACTGGTTTGGTATACTTCCAGCATTCCTCTTTTCAGGAGCTGACGAGCCAATTCCAAGAGAGGTTTGCCTACTACTTTCTCATTTCGTCTCATAATCTCTTCAAATCTGCATCAAACAATGCAAGTTGGAATTCTCTACACCTCTATGGACTTCGTTCCCTTTTTTGCCCTGTGACGCCTGGTAGGCTCGAATAAATGTCATTTTGAGAGCTTTGTAACGGTTACATGCAACACGTGGTGAACTTTGTCATGCGTCTACCTTATAAAGCATGGAGGCGTGGGAAAGGATTTGTCATATACAGGGTCCAATAAGCATAAGCGCCGAGACAAGCAAGCACGTAACGGGACTTGGACACAGCTAAACGCACGGGTGCTCGGACGCAGATGAACAAACGGGTACCCAGACGCAGCTTAAACATATGTAAGTAGGATCCCAACCGTCGGGACGACGGGTACTTAATGCTAGTAGTGACAATGCATGCCACTAACCCGGATTTCCAACACGCTACCTAAGTCATTCAAACTTGCTGTGTCGACAGAGCATGATAGCTTCAGTAAGTTCTCGAAGTATCGCTGGGATGCGGTGAGATAATATCAGAATATTTGAGATCGAAAATCCGTCACATAGTGACAATGTCACTATGCACAAACTCTCTATTAACTATAACTAACCCGCAAATTTCACTCCACCTTCATCTATAATACGATACCAAAACCAAACACCGGCACCGTGCCGATACTACTTGGCGGATGACACTTTCGCAATGATACCATCCAGCCCTACAAGTGTATAGAACCGTGCGACGGAAGAGAAAAAAAGCGAATTAAATTGTGGTGCGCTCGAGACGCATGGATACAAACGAAATACCAAGGTCAGATTCCCAAATCTGATAGAGCACAAGATGAAATACGCAGCGGTCATATGCGGATGCGCTCGAATTTAGGATCATGGCTTGAATGGTACCCTTGGGTCGATGTTACTCAGAGAGCGAAGCTGTTTAGCTAAATGAAAAAATATACAAATTCTAGATGTGAATCGTTGAATCAAGCCAATGGACATACCGATGCTAACACCGACCCCGCGTTCGGCCGGGTAGACGGATCGTGGTCCCAGCAAGTGAGAAGAAGCGCCCATATATCTCCTATTATTGCCTCAGATACGTGCAAGTCTTTTGGGCGTTTAGGAGGCTCTTGCAAGTGGATCGCACGATAAACACCAAAATCGTTTCGATATTCGGCGTACGGCACGTCGCCAGTGAGGATTTCCTACGAAGGCTTAAATGTTTAGATAATTAAGGACGACATGATGACCTACTAGCATTGTCTAGTGTGGACGTGCTTAGCATCGAGTGACTTAATAACTCGTACTATAGACGTACCATTCCAAGCGCATATACGTCACTTTGTTTGTTCCTCGTAGCAGGAGTTCGAGCAGGTCTGCCTTCATCGTTTTCCTCAGGCTGCAAGAGTTCAGGCGCCTAAAAGCAACCATAAGTATCTTGCCAAACCCTGAGCGAGTACACACCATCCATCGCAGAATCCCCCCACCGGGTTTTGTCGTCGTCGAGAACCGGGGTGAAGTATTGGGCAGCATCGCATATCCGAAGTTGTTGATCTTAAGTATACCGTCATCTGACACCAATACGTTGCGCTGGACAGAAGCGGTTAAGGAGGTCAGACTTTGCGATAGAGGCGAGCGAGAATTAATAGACAAACCGCCTTGAGGTCACCGTGAACCTAAGGTTCTGGTATTAGCCTTTGGGTGTATGAAACTGCAAAAGGGAGTCACACACCATTCCGGTACTGTGAAGATACGCCACACCCGAAGACAATTGAGCACACTAAAGGAAGGTTAGGAGATAGTATAATGGAGTAGCGGCGCCGAGACATACCAGTGGATAGCGCTTGGCATCGCGGCAGGTTTCGAGGTATTTCTGGAGGTTTCCATGTTCCCTCCATCGAGACAGTGTGCTCAGTCCGCCTTGGAAGATAGCAACTCCTAGTAGTTCTTGGATATTGGCGTGACGAAGCCTCGACCACATGTATATCTCCTGAATAGCGCGCTAGAGGACATTGGTAAATTCAATCTATCAACAGGTGGGTGCGTAGTCATATGAGAGTTACCTGTATAGCCTCGTCGCCGTCTTCCCTCAAGATATCTAAACGGAGGATCTTGAGTGCAGCGATGGGCCGGTTAATCATTGCCTGGCGATACACGTTGCCAAACCGCCCCGACGGAATCACTTTAGAGGGGGCTTGATCGAGGTCGATAGACAAGGTCAGATCGACACATCCATACTTAACAAGGCATTCAAGCATCTCCTGAACGGGCTATCAGGCTGTCATAAGACTGTCTTCAGGTAGTAAATGCGTGCATGTGTTCACCATTTCAGCAGTGACCATGTCGAAAGAAGGCTCGTTCTATGGCGTTTTGATAAGTAAATGCCGTGCTGCTAAGTAAGATGGCGAGCTCACCCCGTCGTTTGATGCCGTATCAGACCAGGACGTACTCTGCTACGTCTATGTCACCATGCCCCGCAGATCTGATTGAGACACTTACATTCGTGTCGATCACCAGATCGGATAAGGCCAAACTCTACCGGGCCAGGATTGTCTGACACCGATATGGAAGGTATATGAAAGATGTACTCACCGAGACACCAGCCATCCTATTCGCCGAGGATGCACTCTGCGTCCCTTCCCATACGCATATGGTTCCATCCCATGAGCCGGAGACGATGCGGGTGTCGTCGGGAGACAATGCAAGTGAGTACATATTATCGCCCCTGAGTGGCTCGCTGATGGTAGCACTGGTGCGTCCCTCCCACATGCGGATAGTTCCATCCACAGAGCCAGAAACAATGCGAGCGTTGTCACGCGAGATCGCCGCCAAGTTGATATAGTCGGTATGTCCAGTGAGGGGTCCGCCAATAGGAGCGCCGGTTCTTGCGTCCCACACACGGACGGTGAAGTCCTCCGAGCCAGAGATTATCTTGGCACCGTCGAACGAGAACGTCACAGACGTAACTTCACTGGTATGTCCCCGAATCGGCCCCCCTATGGAAGCGCCGGCGAGTGCATCCCACAGACGGATAGTGTTGTCTTGCGAGCCAGAAACGATGCGGGTGCTGTTAGGCGAGAATGCCACCGACCTGACTATCATGGTATGCCCCTTGAGCGGCTCGCCTATGGCAGCGCTAGTGCGTGCATCCCACATACGAATAGTGTTGTCCCCCGAGCCGGAGACGATTCGGGTGCTATTTGGAGCGAATGCTACTGACCAGACCCAGTTGGTATGTCCCTTGAGTGGCTCGCCGATGGAAGCGCCTGTGTGGGCGTCCCACATGCGGATCATCCCGTCGCCCGAGCCAGATACTATGCACTTGTCGTTAGGAGACCAGACTATAGACATAATTAAGTGGGTATGGCCCTTGAGAGGGCCTAGAACAAGAACCCCAGTATGCAAATCCCACACGCGTACGAGAGAATCGCTCGAGCCAGAGACAACGCGGGTGCTATCGTGTGAGATTGCGATCGTGTTGATTATCGCGTCTGCCTTCCATTGTATTAGAGGCGCAACATTTCTCGCAGCCATAGCGATGCTCTCGGACTATCTTGGGTGCTGGTGACGTAGGGAGGCTGGGACTATTATGGGAGTTTTATGACGTAGCGAGGCAAACAGTGCAAAAATGTGATCGACAGAAGACAGTTATTTGACTGAGGATATTCGGATGGTAGGAGTTTGGTGGATAAGGGTGAGAGTTGGGCGAGAGAGTGACGGTGAGCCGAACATGCGGCCCTTGTGCTAGTAGCCACAGAAAGTATCAGAACACGTGATTTACTCGGACAGCTCACCAGCGGTCTTAGCATCGGACGCCGTAACAAGAGGATATAAGATACAATGTCTTAGTGTATATACAAACCAGACATAGATAGAATGTCTCATCAAGTTTTAGTGAAATTAAACCTCTTTTTTCACCTGATAGCTCTGTCCTCATTTATGGTGTGCTTTTTTGCATCTCCAGGTTGCCGCTAGGTTTGGAGCTTAGAGTATTAAATCGATACTTGAGCTAGGTGTGTTGAGGATGTTTTGGAGTGGATACGAATTAAAAGTGTCGACGAAACTACCTAGAGTACAGTTCATTCTGAGTAGTCCTAAGTCTATCAAGTATTCGCGAGGGAGTGAATCCGCAAGTTGGGAGCTTGGGTGACATAGACTGGTGGAGAGATGCGGAACTATTCGATGGTAAAAAATGAAGGAGTTAGATATGCAAATCCAAGGTCGTTGGTTGAGATATAAAGCGATCCCCTGAAACAAAAGTGTCCCCATAGACTAAGAAATTGCACGTAGCTGGTGCACCTACAGTCATCTATCGGGAAGCGAGACACTATCAGGAAGCGAGACACTGCCTCCAGATCTAATAGAATATAGATCTAAAGTGTTTAAATTACAATCCGGGTTCGTGGAGATTTCAGGGCTTCCGCAAATAAAGATGATGTCAAGCAAAAATGTGATCATTGGAGCACAAACTATATTACTCTCTGACAGCTGTCTCGCTTCCTGATGGTGTCTCGGTTCCCGATAGATGACTGTAGAGTAAAATCCTGTCCACTACCGCTAGGAGTCGGAAACGCCAACAAACGAGAACGGGTGGGAGGCGTTTACGCCGGCAAGATTCCCGGTCGCGTCGTACTGGTTGAGGAGCCTTATATTTCTACGTCCGCTGTTGCCTGACTCCCGTACGACTTCCGACCCGAATGGCGAGCATCGTTCACCATTTTCTGGAATTCGTTTCTACACAATGGCTGTGTAGAGGTTCAATTGTTAACCAGGCGTCTTCCCTCACCCGTTTATGTATCGTTAGATCTTGAGCAGCGTTTCTCGCCCATCTCTGTCTCTCAAACCTTTGTGTAGGGATGTTTATATCCGGCCTGCTAGGAACGAAGGCGCTCTATCCTGTACAGCGCACAAGGCAAAAAAAACTATTGCAGGTCATGATTAGTGACTATATGCACTTTGTATGAGAAAGTCTATATGGTCGTTTGCCTCCGGAGGTCATCGGATGTCTGTGCTCAAAGAATTGAGTATAGAATATCCGATCTCGAGGTCGCCAAATAGTTTCCCAATGGATACAACTAGCTGAGAGTTGAGCATCGAGGCTCATCAATCAACCTCCCGCAAAATGTCTCACGGTGAACCACAATATATACGGTCGAACCTGTAACTTCAGATAAATCTTAATTATGGCGTGTAGACGTGTGTACACTACATTGCTATTGCATCTTATGTATGCGACTCTACTAGTGAGTTGTTAGCTCCAAGCCTTCTCGGTCTCCTGCCGTGCCCGCTCACTCCACTTTATTTGTTCCATATATGCGTTTGTACCTTTTCGTCTGCATACCTTATTCCAAAATTCCTTCTTATTATGCTCGTATGTGGTACTCTGCCTTTCCCCCTCCGTTCGCGTTACTTACTTGTGACCTTAGGAGGTGTTTCCTCCATGCTATCCCTCATTTAAACCGCTCATGCATAATCTGAGACGGTGCTGTGTTTGTCCCTGTCTCTCCCACCTTGACTATGGCCCCCTGACCCCCTGAATGCTGGCTTTGCCTCGATGCTGCACAGAACCGAACCAATCGTCATTATGACTCCTGGCGTTTATGTACAAGCGGCCGCATTTGGGTTTGGAAGGAGGTGGGGGTGGGAGAGAATGGGTGTGTAGCTCGTGAAACGACCCTCGACCATTCATCTACCGTCTTGCCCTAACCCCCAACCCTTGCGTCAGTGTATTACTGAGTGGACTTGTCGGTCGCAGATTTATTTTAGAAATATTGAATACGCTGTTTTAAGTTTATGGGTGATAACAGACCAACTTACGAGTATATGCGCGCATAAACAATGACCGAGGTATGTCAATCGGGATATCGGAAACTAGAGCATGTTATATTGTAAGCAAGATATCCTAGTAGTGGATAAAAGTCAAGGGGCAGTATAGATTTGGGTGAAGGTGGAGGAATTTATAAAGCCGGGCAAAGCATAACAAAAGGTTCATTGCGCCAATGAATATACATCTAGGCTTTAGCTTTGGTCTCTCGAGGCTCCCTGCATGTAGTACGACTACTTTAGCTCTAATCTACCTATCATACTCTCCACGTTCCCCGGGGGATCTCTAACCGTAGGCTACAGATGTGTAGATGCCTGTATGGACACCCCTGATTTGCCTGTGGGATCCTGGTGTCTTGGAGCTGCTCGTTGGGACTGGCCATGTTTAGGATTTGACCCACACTCTAGGGGAAGAACTCGTCTGTGAGCCGGGTGAAGTCCAACATCGGCCCGAAGTCAAATACGCCCTCGGCTCCGCCAAACCCTCCATTCGCACCGAATGACCCCTTGAACGGTATCATCCCGTTGGACGGAGACTGCGTCGGCTGACGAAGCACCGGCGGGGCAGACGTTGACGACGCAAATACCTGCATCAGCTGGCCCTAGGGCGGGGCGGACATTAACGGGCCTGCTGGGGGCCCGTGGGGCCAGCCGCCCAGACTGGGCGTGTTCGGGGTCTAATTCATGCTCTCGGGGAAGAACTCGTCCATGAGCTGGGAAAAGTCTGTCGTAGGGTTGAAATCAAGCTCACTCTCGGCCGTAGGCTGTGCTCGCATGGGCGCCTGTACGAGCACGCTCTGGTATGTCCGTAGAAGCTCGCCATCTTGGGGCCATCCGTTGAGGTTCGTCATATTCGGAATCTGGTTCACGTCTCCAGGAAAGAACTCGTCCTCGGGGTAGGGGAAGTCTATCCCGAAGTCAAACTCGCCCTCGGGTCCACCAAAGGCCCCGTTCGTGCCAAACGACGAATGGAATGGCGTACAGTTCTGGTTCGACGTCTCAGAAATATTGTCCTCATCGTCAGAATACAGCTCATTCAAGAGACGTAGAAACCCAGGTGGTGGCTGGGGTGGCTTTGGATCGCTGGATTGGGAGGTGGGTGATTCTATCGACATATTGTTGTCCTACGTTGCGGGAGTATTAGGCTGCACGTGCGATGCTTTAGGTTGCTCTCCTTCCGTCGTCGGGTGCCGTGCGCTTATTAGGCTGCTGCAATGTGGCTAAAGTAGGTGGTAGCAAGTGGTGGGTGGATGTGGATGTAAGGGAGATTTTACATAATCATTGATTGCTAACAGCTCTTGAAAGGAGCCACCGCAGATGTTCTTCAGGCGCTAAGTGGTAATAATATAGTTATTTCAAGCTAGCCAACATGTGCGCCCGTAAATATGGTCCGTAGATCCCCTCTCATAAGCTCAATGGGGGGGGGGGTATTATAGCTAAATACTGGCTGTACCTCGGTGCTATACAGAACCAAACTGGCATTCGTCGCGGCGCTTATGCACCCTCTCGATCCAACTGCCATGTCCTACATACGCACTCTCACGCCTCAAGAACAGGAAAAGCTCATCTCTGCCGCCATTGAGGGTAACAAAAATTGCTGCTGCGGAAATATGAGTGGTAACTGACACACGAAGTTATGCTAGCTAAGAAGGGCGCGTACAATCCATACTCCAAGCTGCGTGTTGGCGCCGCGCTACTTAGCGTCGATAATCGGATCATCAAGGGAGCGAATGTCGAAGAATCTGCCTTTAGTTAGTTTCTACAAAGAGATATTGACATCCGAAGTAACTTGTGTGTGATTCCAGGTGGAACCATATGTGCTGAACGCACAGCACTCGTCAAAGCGGTTGTAAGAGTCTGTCTCTCTAAATAAATACAAATCACTGACAAACTTCAGAGCGAAGGCATTAGACAATTCCTCGCAATCGCAGTGACATCGTACGCTCTCTCCTCGCTCGTCCTCTCCCTGCTATAAATTTGACGCCCACCATCAAATAGGGACATACTATTCCCAATCTCCCCCTGCGGGTCATGCCGTCAGGTCATACGCGAATTCTGCCCCCTTTCTACTCCTATTTTAATGGTCTCCGCGAACTACACGCCAGAGACAGCGAGCGAGACGGTGAAGGCCGTTACGCTTGAGGATATCTTGCCGAATAGTTTTGGACCGGAAGACCTGGAGAGGCCGAGAGATTCAGCGTAAGGTTGGGTTGGGAGTAAGAGAGGAAGGATATGAGAGGGAGGGGAAAGGTTGAAGGTTGAAGGTATGCCCGGGTCAGATCGGGGAGTTGAAATAGCAATTGGAAGATGAATGATAGCACATGAAACGATACCAGACCATAGCTCTCGACTTGGTCTCATCTGCTAAACCATGAGAGGCAGGCTCAGCCCGTGTAGTTATTTTTATAGATCGTGAATGCGTATTCGAAGCTGGTGGGTGATAGCAAACTAATTTACAAGTGTGCACATGCATAGATCATCACAAAACCAGATGAGAGCCGGGTACATGGGTCAATCAGGGTACCAGATAGCAAGTCGCTATATCGAAAGCGAGAGGTCTAAAGTAGTGGATTAGAAGCCAAGGACAGGCCAAAGTCTGATATAAAATGGAGGAATTTATGGAATTAAGCAGAGCACGACAAAGGAGTGCTTATACCAAACGGACGCACATATGTTTTCAGCCCCGGTCCCCCGGGGCTCTGTTCTCGACGGACGACTCGCTCAGCTCAAGTCTGGCCATCGTATCCTCTACATTATCTGGAGAACCCCCAACTATAGGTTGCACCTGCATAGGCAACTCTATGGACACATCCAGCTTTGTGTGTAAAACCTCGCCTTGGGGCCATTCGTTGAGACTCGTCATGTTGAGGATCTGCTCCACGCTCTCGGGGAGAAACTCGTCCGTGAGCCGGGTAAAGTCCAAAATCGGCCCGGAATCAAATTCTTCGTATGGTGCGGCCAGGATGGAGGGGACTTGGACAGGAAACTGGAGTCGCGTCTGAGGTGGGAGTATTGGCGGCGCAGACGACGGTCGTGCAGGCATCTGAACCATCATATTCTGTGATAATTGATGGTTCGGCCCGTGGAGACCCATCATATTTGCGAAGTCACCCAGGTCTGCGAGAGAATCTTCATAAATGAGTTGGGGAAATAGTGGTGGCCCTAAGCTCTCAGTGTCATCATCCTCTGGCCAACCGGTGTGAGTCCAACCGAGTGGATTCATCGTCCAGTCTAGGCTCGATGTTTCAGAAATATTGACCTCATCATCGAGGTAAAGTTCATCTAATAGAAGCAGAAAACTAGATGACGGCTGAGGTGGCGTTAGGTTACTGGACTGGGAGGGCGATATTGACGTTGTTACCGTTTCGTTGTTCGATGTCTGAGAAATACTAGGCTGTGAGTGTAGTATGCTAGAATGCTCCCATATGACCGCCGGCTGCTGCTGTTGGATTGTTATCATACGGTGTATGTAGGTGCTATTGTGGATGATGACGACTTGGGGGTGAGGGTGGGGGTGGAGGGGTCCAACAAGCGCCTTGACAGGTGGTTGGTCAGCAATAACGCTTGCTGAAAGGAGCGATCTCAACGTTTTTGGGAAGATAAGTAAGTCCCTTTCTGGTTTTAACAAGTGGAATACTGGTATCCTTGGTTGATCCAGGGGTGTGTAAATATACCAATATCGAGTTGATACATCCGCTGGGACCGCTTTCAATTCATTGAATGCATACATCTACCAATGCGTCGGGTCATTTTAAGAGATAGTTCAGAGAAGATGACGAAACGAATTGGCAAGACGGGGTAGAGGAGTCTGTAGGAGACTGTTGTCTTGATTCGCAAACGCGTGGGCGAAACTTTGCTTCACATTGTTGTTTTCCTTGAGCCGCGATCTTGTTGCTTAATGCGCGGTCCTCTTTCCGAAACTAACATGAAGTGATTCAATAAGAAATATATGCCTTAGTAAAGAGAAGAAAACAAAAATAAACAATGTAAGCCGAAAAACAAGCTAAGTTAGAGCGAGATTAAAAGCGACGGGCAAGGAGCTGGGACAAGAGAGACGTTATGAATGGGGGCAGAGGGGAGGAAGTTTTATAACCATACAGAACGAAAGTGATGGTTCACTAATGCCGTTCGCAGGATTATCCTCTTCGGGCTAATAGAAGACCGAGTTGTTCAGGCCCAAGTCACTTAGCACCTGCTCCAAGTCCTCTAGGAAGGCTTGTACATCGGAAGAGGCTAACATATGAGCTTGAATATCTGTACTTTGGCTTGACAACCACCCTCCAAAGTAAGGCCATTGGTTCGTAGCGATCATGCTCGAGAAATCCATAACCTCCGAAGGAATCCCCGAAGAGTGTCCGAAAGAAGGGTTCAGCTGGGAGGGAAAGACGTGGGTGCTCTGCGGCATGGTATGCGACGTAGGATATGAAGCGAGCGAAGGGTGGGTATCGGACTCGTGGGTGATGTGTATGAGCGGGAGCACCGACGGCGGAAACTGAGCGGCCCAAGCCGGCGTGTTCTGAATCGCCACAAAGTCCGGCAGGTTTAGGCCCGAATCGTTGATGAGATTTTGCAGGCTTTCCATGAAGTATGGTATGGGTTGGGCATAGTCGAAAACATCATCTACCCACTCGTCGTCGTCATCGACCCAGTCCATACGATCAGCCCACTCGTTTAGACTCGATATATACTCTGTACCACTAGGATATAGCTCGTCTAGAAGCCTTAAGAAACCGGCTGGTGGCTGGAGGGTATCGGACGTAGACTGAACGGGCTCGTCCTGATTTGTTGTAGGTGTAGCGTTTTGCGGCGGAGCCGACGTGTTGGAGGGCTCTCCTTCCATCACTGGCCGCTGATGTTGGTTACTCGGCGTACTTGGATTATGGGAGGTACGAAGTAGACGGCGAAGGTCCAAGAGAGTATTTATGCGTGATGATTGGTCAGCGTCGGTCGGTAAACAACAATCAACGTTCTCGAGACAATGAGACGCGTTCCCTGCCGGGGTGGTTCTGTGCTTCGCAAGCTAAGTTAAAGTGGTATTAAACCTGTACCTCAGCGAAGGGGGCATTGCCTCGTGCCTTCATTAGCATATACATACCTTATGAGGATCTGGCTTCTGAACTAGCACGGTTCCTGGATGCATGCGCATTTAGTTTTGTAATAATCGATAGCGTGAACGATGTCCACAATCCAAAACATCGCTCGACTTGCGCGAGACCTGAGTACTTAACGATTCTTTCACTTGCCATTTTTATTCTTCTCATCTGATAAATGTTTACCCGCTCACACCTGCCATTTTTGAGTTTACGATCGCGTTTTCAAAAGTCATAGATACATCACATCGCCCCCTCCCCAAAACATCAACGAACTGTCCATGCACCACCCCCCAAAAATTGAAAGAATCACACCCTTCAAAAAACACCAGCGACCGCCAAGTGATTTGCATCCAGACAGAAAGAAAACAACCGAAAACGAATTACAAGTACATGCGAGCAAGCACAGATAAACAAAAAAAAGTAATGTGAAAACAAAGAAATAGAAATGAAAAAAAGCAAGTGAACATAAATCCAAGGGAGAGTGGCATGGCGGTGCCCCTCGGACCGCGAGAAAACAACATACTAAGATCGATAGCACACTGACGGAAGAAGGGTTAAGGAAGGGGCAATATATCTAGATGGAGGGGCACAGCGGAGTGGGCAGCATCTGAAAAGTAAATAATGTAGACAAACAAACAAACAAACATCGACAGGTGAAGCGAGGGTAAGGAGAGGGGGAGGGAGTGCGAAGCAGAGGGAGGAAGTAGGATATGCGAAACGAGCATATGAACAAACCCACAAAGCCCACACACATATACATCTTCGGATTTTTTAATCTCAGTCAGTCGGGAGGGACGACTCGTCGTTGGGCCACTCGTTGAGACTCGTCATGTTGAGGATTTGATCCACGCTCTCGGGGAAAAACTCGTCTGTGAGCCGGGTAAAGTCCAACATAGGCCCGAAATCGAATTCGCCCTCGGGTCCACCAAACCCTCCGTTCGTGCCAAATGACCCCTTGAACGGCATCATCCCGTTGGACGGAGACTGCGTCGGCTGAGGAAGCATAGGCGGGGCAGACGTCGACGGCGCAGGAGCCTGGATCATCGGACCCTGGTTCATCGTCGGCGTAGCGCTCTGCGGACGTGTCGTTGGCCCTCGCGGCGACGGGGGTGCACCGGGCGGCTTATTCCCCATCCCCTGCTGTTGCTGCTGCTGCCCGCTCGGTGTCCGACTCCGATTGTCCAT
>JANWGL010000238.1:4450-17123 GCA_025200755.1 Ceratobasidium sp. C01
TCATTTCTAGATTGAAAAAACATGATCCTTTCTGAATCCATTTCACGCGTGCATAAATCAACGTAACCTCGCGGCCAACGCACACCTCTCTTCACACTTGGCCAGGGTTCTGGCACGATTCCGGCCACGATTCCCCAACGACGACAACAAACATGGATAGGCTCGTCCATTATCCTTTCTTCGGGACAGCGAATCTAGGGCAACCAGCCTGTCGCACCCCTAATCGACGATCGTGCTACCGTGCTAGTTGATCTCGATCCCGGCTCATTTAAGCACAAAAAGGCGATGACGGCTGTGATGGCGATGCCACGTAGTTGTATCCTTGCCGCCAGCCGAGGTAGCATTCGCGGACGTAGACTACGTTCGATCGGTTGCTGGTGAGGAAGTTGAAGGAGAGAAAGGGAGGAGGGGGGTCGACCATGGAAAATGGGTGTTCGAAGACGGCTCCAGGCTATGTATGCGAGCGGTTTGTGTCGAAGTAGGTTAGTTATTTTGGTTATGAGATTGCACAATTCAACATATTACAGGCTCATTTGTTCGCATGGGCGGGCAGATCGCGCAAGAAAACTCTCAAGTCTCATCCCGAATCAGCGTAGCGGGAATTGGGGACGAGTGTTGAGCGGGACGCTTGGCGCTTGTTAATGTTGATAACTATTTGAGTGGTCGAGGTTAGCGCTTATGAATTGCGCCATCACGGTCAAATCCGAGTTCCCGATATGAAGAAATCGACGACCATAATTCATCGAATCAATGGCATATAGGTTGAATTCACTGAGAGATATACTTGGGCCGAATGTTGGGATTGACCTTGCTGCAGGAAGTGTTGGGGGTGCCGCTCAGGTTATCGTTGGGCAACCGCTGGATACGATCAAGACTCGCGCGCAAATCGCTCCAAGTGAGTCGCTATAAGGCTTCCGAAAAATCATTTTAATTGACCGGTTGATACTTTTGGTAGAGGGCATGTTCGTGAGTGCTATAATCTCCCTGGGATAGGGGTTGCTCATCGCTTTACCTAGCTAGACTGGACCCATGGATATTCTCTCTCAGACGATCCGCAAAGAAGGATTCTTTGCGCTTTATAAAGGTTCGAAGCACTCAATTCACTTTAAAACCTCTCTAAACCTCTTATAGGAATGGCCTCCCCGCTCCTTGGGATTGCTGGGGTCAACTCACTCCTCTTTGCATCCTACGCGATATCCAAGAGGGTTGTATCCCCGTTTCCAGATCTGACCTTGCCTCAAATCGCTGCAGCTGGTGCCATGGCTGGTGCAGCTAATTCCGTTCTCGCCAGCCCAGGTACGTGCTCTTCTATGCATTATCCAGGGTAACTAACTCTCTGAGGTGAGGACAGTTGAGATGTTCAAGGTACGAATGCAAGGGCAGTACGGTGCTGTGGGAGATAAGAAGCTCTCTACTGTATTCCGGGATATGTGGAGGGACTGGGGTTTTAGGCGAGGGGTTATGCGAGGGTTTTGGGTAGGCTATTTGATCGTAGTACCCTGATTTCATGTTGACCGAATGTGGTTTATAGGCAACCGTCGCACGCGAGATCCCTGCATACGCTGGGTAGGTGATATTACCCCGCAGACACGCCCTCCTTGCCCCTGAGAAATGACTGCTTTAGGTTTTATACTGGGTATGAATTCGCCAAGCGAAATTTCAAGGCAAAGTACGGACCGGATATCCCAGTTTGGGCTCTACTATCAAGTGGCTCATGCGGAGGTGTAAGTCTGCTCTAATCTCTCTAACGAGACGCACTCAACCCCAGAGATACTATAGATATGCTATTGGCTAGCGTGCTACCCCCTTGGTGAGTTAACGAAGGAAACATGTAACTTTGTCTTGAAGACTTACGAATCCGACTCCAGATGTCGTGAAATCCAGGGTGCAGCTCGCAAACGCTCCTCCAAAAGGACTCGATTATATTGCGCAAGAGCTACGTACAATTGTTAGGGAAGGGGGCGCGTAAGTTCTGCTCTTGGATCCCATGCGCGCTCAAAATAATATTATGCGTTAGTGCGGGCTTGTTCCGTGGGTTATCTCCTTCCTGTAAGTCTAGACCTCCTAAACACTTTGAAGGACAGCGATTAATCAAATTTTCTAGTGCTTCGAAGTATACCGGCTGCGGCATCCACTTTCGCCGCATATGAACTTACAAAAGGTTTGGGTTCCCTCATAGCATAAGAAAATCTCTACTCACACTTCTTACAGAGTTCCTGGTGAAGGAACTAGGTGCGTCGAGCCTGTGATGTGCGAAATACCGGAGTTCTTGGGTAGGATCCCAAGCCCAGCCTTAGCCTAAGGCGTCACTTCGTTGGCCCAAGGGTCTCTAGCCGTGCAACCAGTTGAGTTGAGGCCTAGAGATTTCAGCATAGGTTCACTGTAATGTTCCTAATTATATTAGACATGAAAAGTTGCCACATTGTGATCACTCTGCTTGAAATGCTAGCCGAACTCCGCTTGTTCCCGTTACTAAACTTGTGACATTCTCGTAAAATCAATCATTCCGACCGCTTTACCTGTCAAACATAGTCAATTACTATTCTATTGCGTATGCTGATTGCGAGCCAAGTAGAATGCAGGTTCAAGAACACTCACGCAGGTTGTCAATCCCTGGCCAAGCTATCCAGAATCCCTCTCGCGTTATTTGAAGACAGCTGGGGTGCCTATAAGTCCGAAAGCGGCTGCCGAACGGCGGGACGAGACTTGCGCATTCTGCGGGAAACGGGTAAAGTTTGGGTCTCCCAGAGGTGACATCCCCTTCATCAAGTACTTCGTTCGACTGCTCTTCGACTTCGTCAAGGGCGAGAACGCATACACCGTTCATCTAGGAAATTACTGTGAATATGAAACAGCTCAATGTGAGCAGGTTTTGCTCACCCCAGATGTTACAACTCTTTTCCCGTCATACGCAAGTTGCGAGACATTAGAGTTACTTAGCCGGGTAAGTGAGACCCGGAGATACGCTTGGTCCTTGGGCACTACGTGTTTTCAGAAATGAGTTCGAGGTCGAAAGGTTACTGATCGAACTAACCATTGCAATTGTGGGTATTTTCGATTGAGGTATCAAAATTCCTGACATGAAAAAGATGGCCGTCGTAACCGACGGCGACGAGATCGTGACCGGTAGGGGAAACATGCACTGCAACGATATATCCACCGGGCTCATCACTGGAGGCATCGCTTCCAAGCGGGCGGTATGGTGGTAGATTCAACCGAACAAATGCCTCCTCTTCCTTATCGGAGAAGATGTTTCCAGGGAAGATCGGGGCCTGCCAACGCAGGCGAAACAGGGAGACCAGTTGAGATATGGATGACATTTGGAAGACGCATTGGCCGGTCGCTCGACTGTAGGCTGATATGGACTCCGTTGCCACAAAAGCGTGTGTGTCGTTAACATCTACGTAGTTCATCCTAAGAATTTGGGCATGCTTGTCCACGAGGTCGATGGTTTGGATCAGCTCTCGGGTGCGAATGTCCCAAAGCCACAGATGATCACAGGCCGCGCTACCGACGCATAGCGTTGGATATGCGAGTCGGAGAGCCCGAAACATTCCCGGATGGTGTAACATTCCAACTGGAACAAGCTCTCCTCGGTTTGGGCCGTGATCTGAGGAGTATCTACTGTCCCTCATAGCGATCTAATACGAGGTAAGAGTGCGTTAAGAGCTGGCAAGTTAAACGGTCGAGTCCACAAACCTCATACATATCCATTTGACTCGCTTCCGGCTCGCAGTGCACCGGGTCATCAACCTGGTCAACGGCCCATCTCCATACCTCTACGCTTTGATATGTGTCACGCGTAAATGCTACAAACCCCCTGGACATTTCAACGTGGGCATAGTGTTTTAACTGACATAAGAGTAAATGAATCTGGTGACGTTTCTTTTGAGGTGACCGCTCACCTTGAGCAGATGGAAAAGTGGTGGTTGTCCAGGTTCTCGTAGACAATGTACAACTAGGCCACCTAAGTTAAAGAGTCATAAGAGTAGTTTCTCCTAGAATTACGTTACAACGTACCTCCACTATGCCCCCCAGTCATGGCTAATAACTGCTTGTCCGTATCCACTTTGAACCGGTGAACCCGGACCCGCTGATAGATGCCAAAAAGGTCAGGGGAAATGTGCGCACGCTCTTTTCCTTCCCAACGACGGTCTGTGTTTACGAGAGCGAGACCTGAGCCACATGCGGCGTGATTTTATGCTTTCTACCGTCCTGGAGCTAGCTTACAGTATGCCTTCCACGTCTGGACACTGTTGACCACTGAGCTCGCCCATCCTTTACGAGCAATTTCGAGAGATGTTGAATATACTGCCACAAATCCGTGGTTATAGGCTAGCCTTGCGTACACAGTGGCTTCATTCTTAGATATCACGGAGTTCCAGAGTTTCGATGTTCTAAGCAGAGCGGCAACATCGGGTAGAGTCAAGAAGCCAAGAATTTGCAAGAAGCATTCTGGGGGTATCCTTTCATAGCATAACATAGCTTATTCCAGATACATTTACTTTTTGATATTTTCTGAGCAAGGAGACGAGTGAAGTGGCGAAGTTGTGCTTTCCCTTTGATTCACCCCCAAGCCACGTGACCTCCATTTGATCCGTTTCGCTGAGAATGCAATTCCGCCCGCCGGATAACGACCACCAGGTTGACCAGCTGTCCCTCAGTTGGAAGTTTAGATTTGAGTCCAACTAACTCCTCTTAACGACATATCAATCATTTCGAAAGCGAACCGAAGCTTGTTCGACATGATGGCTCCACTGTGACAGGCTGATTGACGGCTGCTTGGCTCTTCAAAACACTCAACCGGAACTAAGCACTCGGCTGCCTTTGCCTAACCCCTAACAGTAATTGGCGGTGCCCATATATTCTACTTGATGCGGGAACACGCTGCTCTCTTTTGGACATCCCCGATATCTCTCTACTCTTGGTTCAAGGGAAATGTGGCCTACGTTTAAGACGGAGCGTCCGTTTGAACCGTTAGTATCTCTCGAAGGAGATATGAGGTTATCGACTTTGGCCTTTGGTTTTACGGTTAGTGCTACAACTAGGACGCATCCCCGGACAATTCATCCTTGATACTTGCGGTTTCCTAGCTTGGATTCGGGTATTTTGTTGTTTGGCATGCAATCAAGCAGACTCGAAGGTCTAGGCGCTGGAGTACTTACATTATAATGTGCTGGCTAGAGATACTCGCGTAAGCTGTTATTCCTTCCAGTGTTTTCCGGTTAAACTATAAGAAGGCCTTCGGTGACAGATGCATTGCGCTTGGAATTATATGTTGGCTCCATTTATGCCGAGTAATTGGGTACTCCTTTTGGTTCTATTTCTGGATTGTAACGTGAGTTGCTTTTGTTATTAGATTCAGCCCAGAGCAAATCGTGTCGCTCAACTACTATGATACTAGACTATGGGCGTTACAAGTTCAATTTCTCCTCCAAATTATCGTGAACCGTATATGCATTTTAATTCTTGGGAGCTCGCACAGGGTAAGCATTATGATTCCTTCAGCGTCACCGTGCTCCCCGCTAAACGTGTTCTTATAGTTCTGGCTCAGGTTTATCATCGCCGTCTGGATCACCGCCATTAATATCTCAGTTTACTGTATCTGGATACCTGCAAAGCTCCAAATATCAGACAAGTATATCCGTGTCAACATATACTGGGACCACACGGAGGTTAGTTGCCTGTCAGAGTACCTCATTATTTACCCTTATTCCAAAATACTAGAAAATACTATACCTAATCACGGACGCCATCTTGAACCTTATGTTTATTCGTATCATTCAGCAGCGATTGATCGCTGTGGGTGTAAGTTACTTTTCAAACTTGCTGGACACACCCGGTACTAATGCCCGAACATCAGTTAAAGAAGTACGACAAACTAGTCGCATTCAACAAGCGAATCATTCTAGTCTCGTTGTCGATGGATGTTTTGATCATTGGCATGCTGAGCTATCGCAATGCATTTGTCTAGTGCGTCTCCCACCTTTATTAGATTTCGGTCAATTCAAAAGTACAATTGTTTTAATAGCATGCAATTTCACCCGGTGGCTTATTTGGTCAAGGTGAGCGGCTTCAGCAAACACCAGGTTGGGGACCCTACTAAAGTTTACATACAATCCTGGAGCTTGAGATCGAGATGTGCATGTCGCATTTAATGGTCAAGGTGGCTCAAGGCACTGGGGTCAATGTCTACGTACGCATCTCGTCTCTCATAGCTACAGTAAAGCTGAGCGGTCTCTGAACTACTTGTTCATTTTGTAGGATCAGACAGCGCCAAACACAGTTCAATCCGGCTCGGGGACCCACCCGCAGGTTATAGATCGTTTACCCGGACCTCTTGTCAACGTTCTTGTTGCGACACAAGTGACTACGCACACCGACAATGAAACCAAGGAATATAAAATACGTAGTAAGTGATTTCAACGTCCCAGTATCTCTTCGCCCGGACGAAGTAAGGGCGGCCGAAACTTGCAGCTGTTTGTTGTTCTGGATAATCCTGCGAGGTTACGAGGCTAACTATCTAAAATTTTAGCGTCCCTTGACAGCCAGATCCCCCAAAAATACGTATCAAAAGGGGAAGACTTAGAGAAAGGCTATCGTCGCAACACCATGCAATTCGTTGAAGAACACGGAAGTCGCCGGAGTAGTGAGAGTGAACAAGGCACCTATTTATCTACTCTAGGAAGACCAGACGTCAAGATGTTACATTCTTCGCTCAGGAACGCGAGGTCAATAGAATGATGGTCGGGCTATGGTGCATACATTGAGCAAAGCAGCTGGGGTTGGAGGACATTATGTATGGACGTTTTATTAATATGTCATCGACTATACTATGTAATATTATACCAATGCTCTAGCTTTGGGGTATCAGAGTACTCCTTTGACCACTAATCATAAAAGAGCTGTTTTGTTTTTCGAAGACGATGGTTATGTATAGTCACATGACCCGTTGAACCGATCATGCGTTACACTTACGATTTGTTTTCTCTCACCACCTCTTAACCACCAAAGATGCTGGCTCTACGCGCCGCTCATCGAACGACAATTACCAGGTAGGTCATCCCACACCCAGTTCCCGCAATTTCCTGAAAATGCTCTAGGTCAGGCTCCGGTCTCGTACCTTTGTGCCGTAACTTGAGTATAGCCGCATCTAGGCAGGCAGGTCGGTGTTTCTTCATTTGAACTCCCACGAGCTAAAACAATGTAAATAACCAGGTCCACTTCGACCTCTGCAGAGGCTTGGAGTGTCTCCAGTGCTCACAGTCTCAGGATCTCGGTCGCTATCTCTTTGGTGGGGGAAATCTAAACCAGAGCCGTCGACTGCTCCGACAACGCCTACCCCAGATGTACTCCCTGAGTCTGAGCTCGTCAGCGTATCCGCATCCGCAACAACACCCTCTACCCCTGCTGTCGAGATAACCCAGGCAGAGCCAAATGTCACCCCTGGCGACCTCACATCCTCCACTTCTTCCCTTGCCGATACCCTCTTGTCTGAGCCAGTCGCCCACCAGATGGGAGATTTCGCCGCTCAGGGATACGGAGGCTACTCGCCATCTGGCCTGGTCCAAACGGCCCTCGAGTTTCTTCACGTTCAGACCGGAATGCCCTGGTGGGCATCGATCCTAGTCGTCACAGTACTCGTGCGAAGTGCTGTTCTGCCCCTCAATCTCCGACTCATGGGAAATGCTAGTCGCCTCGCTCGGGTGCAACCCCAATTCACGGCGCTAACTGAACAGGTTAAGCGTGCGCGAGAGACGGGGGATACGGCTGCTCTTCAGCATGCTGGTTTACGAGCGCAGAAATTAATGGAGGATGCGGATGCGAGTCCATTCAAGGGCTTGCTTGGCCCACTTGTCCAAATGCCTATCGCACTTTCTTTTTTCTTTGGCATAAGGAATATGTGCAACGCAGGGTTTCCGGCGTTGAAGACAGGAGGGCTGGGATGGTTTGTAGATTTGACGATACCCGACCCAACCTGGGTTTTGCCTATAATGAGCTCTGCATCCATGATGCTCCTGTTAGAGGTGAGTAGCATAATCGCATAACAAAGAAATTCAAACTTAGCTCAGATCTCGACAGTCAAGCACAGCAGATCACGCAACTGGTGCGGCAGCCCACACCCGTAATTTCTTCCGGGTGCTTTCGATCCTTACCATCCCGATTGTTGCGTACCTTCCATCAGTGAGTCTATGCTACTCAAATACTTAGGTTTCTGACTCACCACGGGACTTTAGGGTGTTTTGGTGTACTTCGTTGTTAACGGCGTGTTTATGCTTGTGCAAAATGCCGTCTCCAAGATCCCTGCAGTCCGCCGCGCGTATGGAATTTTGGATAAACCTGCTCCTCCACCCGGGGCGGCGGTTATCAAACCGCCAACCTTCGTGGACAGTCTACGCGCTTTACGGGACGGCGTTAAAGATGCAGCACGTAAAGCCCGTGAGCAACAGGAAGCTGAGGCCCGAGCCCGCGCCAAAGCACAAAAGCGATAATGTATCGCACATCTTGGATTTGT
Organism: Ceratobasidium sp. C01; assembly: GCA_025200755.1. Taxonomy (NCBI): domain Eukaryota; kingdom Fungi; phylum Basidiomycota; class Agaricomycetes; order Cantharellales; family Ceratobasidiaceae; genus Ceratobasidium; species Ceratobasidium sp. C01. The sequence goes on from JANWGL010000238.1 coordinate 12,966, forward strand.
TTATCGTAGATCTCAGTCGCTTTTGGTCTATTCGGCGCTCGGATACTGTAGTATATGTATGAACCAAATTTATCACCGCTCTAGAAATACATACGAAACACATGACAGGCACGAAACGGTTCAGAATTTTTGTCTTATAATTGAAGTACAAATATTAACAGGGTAACCTCCACGAGCGCTACGACCCCGGTCAGAATCACGACTACCCACCCGGCTGTGACGAATGGTCGCCCAAATATTCGCTTGTGTTGGGTCGGCTTCCTGTCGTCCCCTCGGTTGACAATAGGTTCCCCGTCAAATCTTCCAGAATGGGCATAGGTGTCGCTGAAATCGTGGCGCGAGTGTCGCCTTCGTACGATTGAAAGAATGAAAAGCAAAACCGCTAATATGACGTACAAAAGGCCGACTTGAGAACCAACTTGTGAATAGACGGCGTGACTACTTATACATGAAGACTCACTTCGATAAAACCTCTTATCAAAAAGCTTCAAAAGGACGGCACTGTAACCAAGGTTGCTGGAACGAGAGCGGCTTAATATTTAAGATGCGATTTGGTAAAATATAAATACTCACCCAAGTGCTGTCCGAGCATACGCGCCATGAAAAGTACGCCCACGAGCGCGCAGCTCTACCATTTCCGATACATCGAGAGGAACGAAACTCTCCCTGCAGTTTTGGGACCCAAAAAATCAATATTTACTAAAATCATAAGAAGACGATACTCTTGCCTTCGGTGCCCTCGATATAGATGCTCCGGCTGATTCTTTGGCTTTGCTGACATGGTGGTCGAGCGTGTGGAACCCCGATGAAATACGGTAACAAAAGTGTAATGGATCACGCTACACCATTATGGACCCTCATGAGGTAATTTCGGGCGCTTCATCCGGCTATGAAGCTGTCCCGGACGTGCCGAAAGCTTACACACCAGCCCCTATTATCAGGGGTTTGCTGACCAAAAACCACGGGCTGAGGTGCCCGTTGTACCATCCCTAGCGACAAAGACATATGAAAACGCTAATTGAAGAACTGTAGGGGACGCCGCTCGGCTACTCCAGCCCATGAGTGCCGGACTCATTGGGGAACTGAACCAAGTTATAAACACATCATTCGCGGGGACGAACGCTGCTAACTCACCCGCATTATGATGGCGACGTACGGAGTCTCCCACGCGACCGACGTCCCCCCACCTTACACGCGGGCCGCCCCAACCAATTCTTCTGCCACTAGCTCTGCGGCTAGTAGCTTGTTCTCATCGGACGCGCTTGAAAGCGATGTGTACGAATACGGATCCAAAGCTGTCACACTGCGATTTTCTCAACGTAAACGCAGAGGGGTGAGGCTACCCGCGTATGGACGCGAGGATGTCGTATCTGGGGAGATTGATTTACATCACCCTAACCATATCGAGAGCATTAGTGTCTCGGTAAGATTCATTTTCGAGGGCAAGACGAGGTGAATTCTGAAGTTTGTTCGTATTTGGCCTTTAGATACGAGGGGAGGTGAAAACAGTCATCGAAAGTTCTCGCCGACCCACCCTTGTTTCAACAACTGTCTTACTCGAGCAATCTTACGATATATGGTCGAGATCAAACGACGGCCACGACGCTCCTACTCCTCATTCTACTCCCTTTTCCTTCTCGTTCCCAAGCAATGTTAAAGGACAAGCTTCGCCCTTACCACCTTCGTTTGCTGGCGCTGTCTCAGAGGCGACAGCTCGAGTAAAATATGTCATAGTGGCTCATGTACGTCGTGTGGGATGGCGGAGCAACTCAAGGTACGCCCTTCTGGCCCGTCTCTTTACCGCCGGAACACTCACGCGGTCATCCTTAACTCGCTAGTATTGAGACTGAAGTCTTCTATCTGCCACGCTCAGTCGAAGCGACACCACTACCTGTCCCGAGGGGGTTAGACTTGACAAGTGCTCCAAAGGAATCGCCCTATGATTGGAGGGTGGCTGAATGCACTGTAAACCGGATGGCTGAAGGGAAGAAAACGTTATCTGAGATCGTAGCGCAGGTAAGTTACAGCATGCAGTGAACATGTCCACCCGCTTACATTCGACGTTTGAATCAGCTTGCTTGCCCAACCTCGTTCGTACCGGGGAGCGGCCAGGCGCTCTCATTCTCTATTTATTTATCGTCTTCAGCGCATGGTGTAGAACAACTTGCGTCACTTGTGCCGCATATATCTGCACGTGTGGTCAGGACCACAACAATAATTGCGAGGGGGTCGACGGCTACGAGCGAGTCCATTGTAGCCCAAGGGAAGATCCACGGTTCAAGCGTCCACGGCGAATCAGATGGCAAAATTTTAAGTCTAACTGGATCTATGGACTTACCCGAGGCCACCTGGACGAGCTGGGCTGTCCCAGAGGTTGCAGTTATTTCTGTGAGTATATGCGGGTTCGAAACGTCTATAGATGGTAATTGACTTGAGCGCTTGTAGTACGCCCTCCGAATTAGCCTGCCTCCCTCGGTGAAGCCGGAACTCGCCTATTTTGACCACTCGGAGCCAATCGTAGCGCTATCCGGGCCTTCTCATTCGTCCCCTACCTCCCCCGACCTTACTGTTATTCCAAGCCCTGCGGCTCTCCTGAAAAAGACTCCAATTTACATGCCAATGCGAGTCTAATTAATCGTCATATTGTATCACTATGTATATATAGCCATATCATGTAACACTAATGCTAATGACGTTCATCTGGGGTTAATAAAAGTCGTCCAATGGCAGATTTTGAATTGAGTGAAATCCCCGGCCCGGGGAAGAAGGTTTCGATGATTCGCGCTTCCCCGTTTGGTCGGTCCCTTGGACAAGCGCGGCACATGTCTTCCTGCCGCGGCCGTGCGACCTGCACTTTCCGCTACGCCCGGTTTACGTCCAACCACCACGAGGATATCAGAGCTTGTCACACTAGATAACTTCACACACCCTCTAAATTGTGCGTACCACTTGTCAAGCTCGATTGCAAAGTTACGAGCGCTGAGCTGGCTGTTATTTCACAGGCAACTAATATCCAACGAGACATTATGACCATCGAGGAGCCTATCAGCGCTGAGACAGTGGCCAAGCATAACAACAGGGAAAGCTGTTGGATCATCGTGCACGGTGAGCATTCATTCGCGTTGGGTATTTGGTCATTCTTACATGTCTTGTCCTTAGGCCATGTTTACGACGTCACCGAGTTTCTAAATGACCACCCAGGAGGGAGTAAAATTATCTTGAAGTATGCTGGGAAAGACGCCACGTATGTCGAGTCCCCTGACCCCCGAATGAATGCATTAACCAGCGACGTCATTTAGCGAGGAGTATGACCCTATTCACCCGCCAGACGCGATCACAACGAACTTGCCAAAAGACAAACAGTACGCACCACTCGTATTATCCTGTATTCACCCAAGACTGATATAATTTCCCGGCAGCCTTGGCAAAATAGACCCGAGGTCGATTACCAAAGTCATCAAGGAAATAACACCGGAGGAGGAGGCCCGCCTTAAACGTGTCGCCCAACGTCCCCCTCTGTCCGAATGTCTCAATTTACACGACTTCGAGGGCATTGCACGGGCGGTGATGCCAGAGAAGGCTTGGGCGTACTACTCTTCAGCTGCAGACGACGAAATCACGCACCGAGAGAATCATGCCGCCTACCAACGTATTTGGTTCAGACCTCGAGTGCTACGGGATGTAACCAAGGTAGATTGGTCGACGACAATTCTAGGGCAAAAGTCCAGTATGCCTGTGTATATCGTGAGTAACTTCAATGCGCGTCTTGCCAAGACTAATCGTTTGGCGCACTTGCGAATCCGTGAGATAGACTGCAACTGCGCTGGGTAAACTTGGGCACCCCGAGGGGGAGTTGAACTTGACGAGGGCTGCTGCAAAGTTCGGAGTGATCCAAATGGTGTGTGTTCCAGTTTGCTCAACCACAAGGCGCCTCGACTCACATGTGGCTCTGGGAAGATTCCGACGCTCGCCTCATGTTCATTTGACGAAATTCGGGACGCAGCCGCTCCAGACCAGGTGCAATTCATGCAGCTGTACGTGCCCCCCGCTAAACCAGTATTGGGCTTAGCCCAGACCCCATGCTTAATCTCTCCACAGGTATGTGAACAAAGATCGAGCCATTACGAAGAAGATCGTTCAGCATGCGGAGGAGAGGGG
>JANWGL010000239.1:0-12685 GCA_025200755.1 Ceratobasidium sp. C01
CCCCTCTCCTCCGCATGCTGGACGATCTTCTTCGTAATGGCTCGATCTTTGTTCACATACCTGTGGAGAGATTAAGCATGGGGTCTGGGGTAAGCCCAATACTGGTTTAGTGGGGGGCACGTACAGCTGCATGAATTGCACCTGGTCTGGAGCGGCTGCGTCCCGAATTTCGTCAAATGAACATGAGGCGAGCGTCGGAATCTTCCCAGAGCCACATGTGAGTCGAGGCGCCTTGTGGTTGAGCAAACTGGAACACACACCATTTGGATCACTCCGAACTTTGCAGCAGCCCTCGTCAAGTTCAACTCCCCTTCGGGATGCCCAAGCTTACCCAGCGCAGTTGCAGTCTATCTCATGGATTCGCAAGTGCGCTAAACGATTAGTCTTGGCACGACGCGCATTGAAGTTACTCACGATATACACAGGCATACTCGACTTCTGCCCTAGAATCGTCGTCGACCAATCTACCTTGGTTACATCTCGTAGCACCCGAGGTCTGAACCAAATGCGTTGGTAGGCGGCATGATTCTCTCGGTGCGTGATCTCGTCGTCTGCGGCTGAAGAGTAGTATGCCCACGCCTTCTCTGGCATCACCGCCCTCGCAATACCCTCGAAGTCGTGCAGGTTGAGACATTCGGACAGAGGGGGACGTTGGGCAACACGTTTAAGGCGAGCCTCCTCTTCCGGCGTTATCTCCTTGATAACTTTGGTAATCGACCTCGGGTCTATTTTGCCAAGGCTGCCGGGCGATTACATCGGTCTTAGGCGAAGATAGGATAATTACAAGTGGTACGTACTGTTTGTCTTTTGGCAGGTTCGTTGTGATCGCGTCTGGCGGGTGAATAGGATCATACTCCTCGCTAAATGACGTCGTTGGTCAATGCATTCACTCGGGGGTCGGGGGGCTCGACATACGTGGCGTCTTTCCCAGCATACTTCAAGATAATTTTACTCCCTCCTGGGTGGTCATTTAGAAACTCGGTGACATCGTAAACATGGCCTAAGGACAAGACATGTAAGAATGCCAAATACCCAATGCGAATGAATGCTCACCATGCACGATAATCCAGCAGCTTTCTCTGTTGTTATGCTTGGCCACGGTCTCAGCGCTGATAGGCTCCTCGATGGTCATAATGTCTCGTTGGATATTAGTTGCCTGTGAAATAACAGCCAGCTCAGCGCTCGTAACCCTATAATCGAGCTTGGCCAGTGGTACGCACAATTTAGAGGGTGTGTGAAGTTATCTAGTGTGACAAGCTCTGATATCCTCGTGGTGGTTGGACGTAAACCGGGCGTAGCGGAAAGTGCAGGTCGCACGGCCGCGGCAGGAAGACATGTGCCGCGCTTGTCCAAGGGACCGACCAAACGGGGAAGCGCGAATCATCGAAACCTTCTTCCCCGGGCCGGGGATTTCACTCAATTCAAAATCTGCCATTGGACGACTTTTATTAACCCCAGATGAACGTCATTAGCATTAGTGTTACATGATATGGCTATATATACATAGTGATACAATATGATGATTAATTAGACTCGCATTGGCATGTAAATTGGAGTCTTTTTCAGGAGAGCCGCAGGGCTTGGAATAACAGTAAGGTCGGGAGAGGTAGGAGACGAATGAGAAGGCCCGGATAGCGCTACGATTGGCTCCGAGTGGTCAAAATAGGCGAGTTCCGGCTTCACCGAGGGAGGCAAGCTAACCCGGAGGGCGTACTACAAACGCTTAAGTCAATTATCATCTATAGAAGTTTCGAACCCGCATATACTCACAGAAATAACTGCGACACCTGGGACAGCCCAGCTCGTCCAGGTACCCTCGGGTAAGTCCATAGATCCAGTTAGACTTAGAATTTTGCCGTCTGATTCGCCGTGGACGCTCGAACCGTGGATCTTCCCTTGGGCTACAATGGACTCGCTCGTGGCTGTCGACCCTCTCGCAATTATTGTTGTGGTCCTAACCACACGTGCGGATATATGCGGCACAAGCGACGAAAGCTGTTCTACACCATGTGCTGAAGACGATAAATAAATGGTGAATGAGAGCGCCTCGCCGCTCCCCGGTACGAATGAGGTTGGGCAAGCAAACTAATTCCAACGTCAAATGTAAGTGAGTGGTCATGTTGGCTACATGCAATAACTTACCTGCGCTACGACCTCAGATAACGTTTTCTTCCCTTGAGCCATCCGGTTTACAGCGCATTCAGCTACCCTCCAATCATAGGGCGATTCTTTTGGAGCACTTGTCAAGTCTAAATCCCTTGGGATAGGCAGTGGCGTCGCTTCGACTGAGCGTGGCAGATAGAAGACTTCAGTCTCAATACTAGCGAGTTAAGAATGACCGCGTGAGTGCTCCGGCGGTAAAGAGACAGGCTAGAAGGGCGTACCTTGAGTTGCTCCGCCATCCCACACGACGTACATGAGCCACTATAACATATTTTACTCGAGCTGTCGCCTCTGAGACAGCGCCAGCAAACGAAGGTGGTAAGGGCGAAGCTTGTCCTTTGACATTGCTTGGGAACGAGAAGGAAAAGGGAGTAGAATGAGGAGTAGGAGAGTCGTGGTCGTCGTTTGATCTCGACCATATATCGTAAGATTGCTCGAGTAAGACAGTTGTTGAAACAAGGGTGGGTCGGCGAGAACTTTCGATGACTGTTTTCACCTCTCCTCGTATCTAAAGGCCAAATACGAACAAACTTCAGAATTCACCTCGTCTTGCCCTCGAAAATGAATCTTACCGATACACTAATGCTCTCGATATGGTTAGGGTGATGTAAATCAATCTCCCCAGATACGACGTCCTCGCGTCCATACGCGGGTAGCCTCACCCCTCTGCGTTTACGTTGAGAAAATCGCAGTGTGGCAGCTTTGGATCCGTATTCGTACACATCGCTTTCAAGCGCGTCCGATGAGAACAAGCTACTAGCCGCAGAGCTAGTGGCAGAAGAATTGGTTGGGGCGGCCCGCGTGTAAGGTGGGGGGACGTCGGTCGCGTGGGAGACTCCGTACGTCGCCATCATAATGCGGGTGAGTTAGCAGCGTTCGTCCCCGCGAATGATGTGTTTATAACTTGCTTCAGTTCCCCAATCAGTCCGGCACTCATGGGCTGGAGTAGCCGAGCGGCGTCCCCTACAGTTCTTCAATCAGCGTTTTCATATGTCTTTGTCGCTAGGGATGGTACAACGGGCATATCAGCCCGTGGTTTTTGGTCAGCAAGCCCCTGATAATAGGGGCTGGTGTGTAAGCTTTCGGCATGTCCGGGACACCGTCATAGCCGAATGAAGCGCCCGAAATTACCTCATTAGGGTCCATGATGGTGTAGCGTAATCCATTACACTTTTGTTACCGTATTTCATCGGGGTTCCACACGCTCGACCACCATGTCAGCAAAGCCAAAGAATCAGCCGGAGCATCTATATCGAGGGCACCGAAGGCAAGAGTATCTTCTTCTTATGATTTTAGTAAATATTGATTTTTGGTTTCCGCAAAACTGCAGGGAGAGTTTCGTTCCTCTCGATGTATCGGAGATGGTAGAGCTGCGCGCTCGTGGGCGTACTTTTCATGGCGCGTATGCTCGGACAGCACTTGGGTGGGTATTTATATTTTACCAAATCGCATCTTAAATATTAAGCCGTCCTCGTTCCAGCAACCTTGGTTACAGTGCCGTCCTTCTGAAGCTTTTTGATAAGAGGTTTTATCGGAGTGAGTCCTCATATATAAGTAGTCAGGCCATCCATTCACAAGTTGGCTCTCAAGTCGGGCTTTTGTACGTCATATTAGCGGTTCTGCTTTTCATTCTTTCTATCGTACGAAGGCGACACTCGCGTCACGATTTCAGCGACACCTATGCCCATTCTGGAAGATTTGACGGGGAACCTATTGTCAACCGAGGGGACGACAGGAAGCCGACCCAACACAAGCGAATATTTGGGCGACCATTCGTCACAGCCGGGTGGGTAGTCGTGGTTCTGACTGGGGTCGTAGCGCTCGTGGAGGTTACCCTGTTAATATTTGTACTTCAATTATAAGACAAAAATTCTGAACCGTTTCGTGCCTGTCATGTGTTTCGTATGTATTTCTAGAGCGGTGATAAATTTGGTTCATACATATACTACAGTATCCGAGCGCCGAATAGACCAAAAGCGACTGAGATCTACGATAAACAAATCCAAGATGTGCGATACATTATCGCTTTTGTGCTTTGGCGCGGGCTCGAGCCTCAGCTTCCTGTTGCTCACGGGCTTTACGTGCTGCATCTTTAACGCCGTCCCGTAAAGCGCGTAGACTGTCCACGAAGGTTGGTGGTTTGATAACCGCCGCCCCTGGTGGAGGTGCGGGTTTATCCAAAATTCCATACGCGCGGCGGACTGCAGGGATCTTAGAGACGGCATTTTGCACAAGCATAAACACGCCGTTAACAACGAAGTACACCAAAACACCCTAAAGTCCCGTGGTGAGTCAGAAACCTAAGTATTTGAGTAGCATAGACTCACTGATGGAAGGTACGCAACAATCGGGATGGTAAGGATCGAAAGCACCCGGAAGAAATTACGGGTGTGGGCTGCCGCACCAGTTGCGTGGTCCGCCGTGCTCGACTGTCGAGATTTGAGTTGAGTTTAAATTTCTTTGTTATGCGATTATGCTACTCACCTCTAGCAGGAGCATCATGGATGCAGAGCTCATTATAGGCAAAACCCAGGTAGGATCGGGCACTGTTAAATCCACAAACCATCCCAGCCCTCCTGTCTTCAGCGCCGGAAACCCTGCGTTGCACATATTCCTTATGCCAAAGAAGAAGGAAAGCGCAATAGGCATTTGGACAAGTGGGCCAAGCAAGCCCTTGAATGGACTCGCATCTGCATCCTCCATTAATTTCTGCGCTCGTAAACCAGCATGCTGGAGAGCAGCCGTGTCCCCCGTCTCTCGTGCACGCTTGACTTGTTCAGTTAGCGCCGTGAATTGGGGTTGCACCCGAGCGAGGCGACTAGCATTTCCCATGAGTCGGAGATTGAGGGGCAGAACAGCGCTTCGCACGAGTACTGTGACGACTAGGATCGATGCCCACCAGGGCATTCCAGTTTGAACGTGGAGAAACTCGAGGGCTGTTTGGACCATGCCAGACGGCGAGTAACCTCCGTATCCTTGGGCAGCGAAATCTCCCATCTGGTGGGCTACTGGCTCAGATAAGAGGGTATCGGCAATGGAAGAAGTGGAGGATGTGAGGTCGCCAGGGATGACATTTGGCTCTGCCTGGGTTATCTCGATAGTAGGGGTAGAGGGCGTTGTTGCGGATGCGGATACGCCGACGAGCTCAGACTCAGGGAGTACATCTGTGGTAGGCGTTGTCGGAGTAGTTGACGGCTCTGGTTTAGATTTCCCCCACCAAAGAGATAGCGACCGAGATCCTGAGACTGCGAGCACTGGAGACACTCCAAGCCTCTGCAGAGGTCGAAGTGGACCTGGTTATTTACATTGTTTTAGCTCGTGGGAGTTCAAATGAAGAAACACCGACCTGCCTGCCTAGATGCGGCTATACTCAAGTTACGGCACAAAGGTACGAGACCAGAGCCTGACCTAGAGCATTTTCAGAACATTGCGGGAACCGGGTGTGGGATGACCTACCTGGTAATTGTCGTCCGATGAGCGGCGCGTAGAGCCAGCATCTTTGGTGGTTAAAAGGCGGTGAGAGAAAACAAATCGTAAGTGTAACGCATGATCGGTTCAACGGGTCATGTGACTATACATGACCATCTTCTTAAAAAAATCTCTTTTATGGTTAGTGGTCAAAGGAGTACTCTGATACCCCAAAGGCAGGACATTGGTATAATATAATATGGTATAGTTGATGACATATTAATAAAACGTCCGTACATAATGTCCTCCAACCCCAGCTGCTTTGATCAATGTATGCACCATAGCACCAACCATTACTCTATTGACTTCGCGTTCCTGAGCGAAGAATGTAGTATCTTGACGTCTGATCTTCCTAGAGTAGATAAATAGGTGCCTTGTTCACTCTCACTACTCCGGGGACTTCCGTGTTCTTCAACGAATTGCATGGTGTTGCGACGATAGCCCTTCTCTAAGTCTTCCCCTTTTGATGCGTATTTTTTGGGGATCTGGCTATCGAGAGACGCTAAAATTTTAGGTAGTTAGCCTCGTAACCTCACAGAATTATTCAGAACAACAAACAACTGCAAGTCTCGGCCACGCGTACTTCATCCGGGCAGAGAGATACCAGGACGTTGAAATCACCTACTACGTATTTTATATTCCTTGGTTTCATTGTCGGTGTGCGTAGTCACTTGTGTCGCGACGAGAACGTTTACTAGAGGTCCGGGTAAACGATCTATAACCTGCGGGTGGGCCCCTGAGCTGGATTGAACTGTGTTTGGTGCTGTCTGATCCTACAATATGAACAAGTAGTTCAGAGACCGCTCAGCTTTACTATAGTCATAAGAGACGAGATGCGTACGTAGATATTGACCCCAGTGCCTTGAGCCACCTTGACCATTAGGTGCGACATGCACATCTCGATCTCAAGCTCCAGGATTGAATGTAAACTTTAGTAGGGTCCCCAACCTGGTGTGTGCTGAAGCCGCTCACCTTGACCAAATAAGCCACCGGGTGAAATTGCATGCTATTAAAAACAATTGTCCTTTTGAATTGACCAAAATCCAATAAAGGTGGGAGACGCACTAGACAAATGCATTGCGATAGCTCAGCATGCCAATGATCAAAACATCCATCGACAACGACACTAGAATGATTCGCTTGTTGAATGCGACTAGTTTGTCGTACTTCTTTAACTGATGTTCGGGTATTAGTACCGGGCGTGTCCACCAAGTTTGAAAAGTAACATACACCCACAGCGATCAATCGCTGCTGAATGGTACGAATAAACATAAGGTTCAAGATGGCGTCCGTGACTAGGTATAGTATTTTCTAGTTTTTTGGGATGAAGGTGAATAGTGAGGTGCTACTCTTCCAGGCAACTAACCTCCGTGTGGTCCCAGTATACGTTGACAAGGATATACTTGTCCGATATTTGGAGCTTTGCAGGTATCCAGATACAGTAAACTGAGATATTAATGGTGGTGATCCAGACGGCGATGATAAACCTGAGCCAGAACTATAAGAACGGATTTAGCGGGGAGCACGGTGACGCTGAAGGAATCATAATGCTTACCCTGTGCGAGCTCCCAAGAAGTAAAATGCATATACGGTTCACGATAATTTGGAGGAGAAATTGAACTTGTAACGCCCATAGTCTAGTATCATAGTAGTTGAGCGACACGACTTGCTCTGGGCTGAATCTGATAACAAATGCAACTCACGTTACAATCCAGAAATAGAACCAAAAGGAGTACCCAATTACTCGGCATAAATGGAGCCAACATATAATTCCAAGCGCAATGCATCTGTCACCGAAGGCCTTCTTATAGTTTAACCGGAAAACACTAGAAAAGAATAACAGCTTACGCGAGTATCTCTAGCCAGCACATTATAATGTAAGTACTCCAGCGCCTAGACCTCCGAGTCTGCTTGATTGCGTGCCAAACAACAAAATACCCGAATCCAAGCTAGGAAACCGCATGTATCAAGGATCAATTATCCGGGGATGGGTCCAAGTTGTAGCACTGACCGTAAAGCCAAAGGCCAAAGTCGATAACCTCATATCTCCTTCAAGAGATACTAGCGGTTCAAACGGACGCTCCGTCTTAAACGTAGGCCACATTTCCCTTGAACCAAGAATAGAGAGATATCGGGGATATCCAAAAGAGAGCAGCGTGTCCCCGCATCAAGTAGAATATATGGGCACCGCCAGTTACTGTTAGGGGTTAGGCGAAGGCAGCCGGGTGCTTAGTTCCGGTTGAGTGTTTTGAAGAGCCAAGCAGCCGTCAATCAGCCTGTCGCAGTGGAGCCATCATGTCGAACAAACTTCGGTTCGTTTTCGAAATGATTGATATGTCGTTAAGAGGGGTTAGTTGAACTCAAAGCTAAACTTCCAACTGAGGGACAGCTGGTCAACCTGGTGGTCGTTATCCGGCGGGCGGAATTGCATTCTCATCGAAACGGATCAAATGGAGGTCACGTGGCTTGCGGGTGAATCAAAGGGAACGCACAACTTCGCCACTTCACTCGTCTCCTTGCTCAGAAAATATCAAAAAGTAAATGTATCTGGAATAAGCTATGTTATGCTATGAAAGGATACCCCCAGAATGCTTCTTGCAAATTCTTGGCTTCTTGACTCTACCCGATGTTGCCGCTCTGCTTAGATCCTCGAAACTCTGGAACTCCGTAATATCTAAGAATGAAGCCACTGTGTACGCAAGGCTAGCCTATAACCACGGATTTGTGTCAGTATACTCAACATCTCTCGAAACTGCTCGTAAAGGATGGACAAGCCCGGTGGTCAGTAGTGCCCAGACGTGGAAGACATACTGTAAGCTAGCCCCAGGACGGTAGAAAGCATAAAATCACGCCGCATGTGGCTCAGGTCTCGCTCTCGTAAACACAGACCGTCGCTGGGAAGGAAAAGAGCGTGCGCACATTTCCCCTGACCTTTTTGGCATCTATCAGCGGGTCCGGGTTCACCGGTTCAAAGTGGATACGGACAAGCAGTTATTAGCCATGACTGGGGGGCATAGTGGAGGTACGTTGTAACGTAACTCTAGGAGAAACTACTCTTATGACTCCTTAACTTAGGTGGCCTAGTTGTACATTGTCTACGAGAACCTGGACAACCACCACTTTTCCATCTGCTCAAGGTGAGCGGTCACCTCAAAAGAAACGTCACCAGATTCATTTACTTTTATGTCAGTTAAAACACTATGCCCACATTGAAATGTCCAGGGGGTTTGTAGCATTTACGCGTGACACATATCAAAGCGTAGAGGTATGGAGATGGGCCGTTGACCAGGTTGATGACCCGGTGCACTGCGAGCCGGAAGCGAGTCAAATGGATATGTACGAGGTTTGTGGACTCGACCGTTTAATTGACGCACTCTTACCTCGTATTAGATCGCTATGAGGGACAGTAGATACTCCGCAAATCACGGCCCAAACCGAGGAGAGCTTGTTCCAGTTGGAGTGTTACACCATCCGGGAATGTTTCGGGCTCTCCGACTCGCATATCCAACGCTATGTGTCGGTAGCGCGGCCTGTGATCATCTGTGGCTTTGGGACATTCGCACTCGAGAGCTGATCCAAACCATCGACCTCGTGGACAAGCACGCCCAGATTCTTAGGATGAACTACGTAGATGTTAACGACACACACGCTTTTGTGGCGACGGAGTCCATATCAGTCTACAGTCGGGCGACCGGTCAATGCGTCTTCCAACTGTCATCTATATCTCAACTGGTCTCGCTGTTTCGCCTGCGTTGGCAAGCCCCGATCTTCCCTGGAAACATCTTCTCCGATAAGGAAGAGGAGGCATTTGTTCGGTTGAATCTACCACCATACCGTCCGCTTGGAAGCGATGCCTCCAATGACGAGCCCGGTGGGTATATCGTTGCAGTGCATGTTTCCCCTAGTGGTCAAGATCTCGTCGCCGTCGGTTACGACGGCCATCTTTTTCATGTCAGGAATTTCGATACCTCAATCGAAAATACCCACAATTACAATGGTTAGTTCGATCAGTAACCTTTCGACCTCGAACTCATTTCTGAAAACACATAGTGCCTAAGGACCAAGCGTATCTCCGGGTCTCACTTACCCGGCTAAGTAACTCCAATGTCTCGCAACTCGCGTATGACGGGAAAAGAATTGTAACATCTGGGGTGAGCAAAATCTGCCTATATTGAGCTGTTTCATATTCACAATAATTTCCTAGATGAACGGTGTATGCGTTCTCGCCCTTGACGAAGTCGAAGAGCAGTCGAACGAAGTAATTGATGAAGGGGATGTCACGTCTGGGAGACCCAAACTTTACCCTTTTCCTGCAGAATGCGCAAGTCTCGTCCCGCCGTTCGGCAGCCGCTTTCGGACTTATAGGCACCCCAGCTGTCTTCAAATAACGCGAGAGGGATTCTGGATAGCTTGGCCAGGGATTGACAATCTGCGTGAGTATTCTTGAACCTGCATTCTACTTGGCTCGCGATCAGCATACACAGCAGAATAGTAATTGACTATGTTTGACAGGTAAAGCGGTCGGAATGATTGATTTTACGAGAATGTCACAAATTTAGCAACGGGAACAAGGGGTGTTTGGCTAGCATTTCAAGCAGGGTGATCACAATGTGGCAATTTTTCATGTCTAATATAATTGGGAACATTAGAGTGAACCTATGCTGAAAATCTCTAGGCCACAACCCAACTGGTTGCACGGCTAGAGGCCCTTGGGCCAACGAAGTGACACCTTAGGCTCAGGCTGGGCTTGGGATCCCACCCAAGAACTCTAACATTTCGCACATCACAGGCTCGTCGCACCTAGTTCCTTCACCAGGAACTCTGTAAGAAGCGTGAATAGAGATTTTCTTATGCTATGTGGAAACCCAAACCTTTTGTAAGTTCATATGCGGCGAACGTGGATGCCGCAGCCGGTATACTTCGAAGCACTAGAAAAAGTCGATTAATCACTGCCCCTCAAAGTATTTGGGAGGTCCAGACTTACAGGAGGGGGATAACCCACGGAACAAGCCCGCCCTAATTACGCATAATGTTATTTTTGATTGCGCATGAGGATCCAAGAGCAGTACTTACGCGCCCCCTTCTCTGATAATTGCACGCAGCTCTTGCGCGATATAATCGAGTCCCTTAGGAGGGGCGTTTGCGAGCTGCACCCTGGATTTCACAACGTCTAAAGTCGGATTTGTAAGTTTTTGAGACAAAAGTTATAGGTTTCGTTTGTGAACTTACCGAGCGGATAGCATGCTAGCCAATAGCATATCTATAGTATCTCTGGAGGTGAGAACGCCCCGTTAGACAAATCAGAGTGGACTTACACCTCCGCATGAGCCACTTGACAGGAGAGCCCAAACTGGAATCTCTGGTCCATACTTTGCCTTGAAATTTCGCTTGGCAAATTCGTACCCAGTATAAAACCTAAAAAAGGAGTTATTTGTCAGGGGCAAGGAGGACATGTCTACAGAGAAATGCCACCCACCCAGCGTATGCAGGGATCTCGCGTGCGACGGTTGCCTATAAACCACATTCGGTCAACATGAAATCAAGGTACTACGATCAAATAGTTTACCCAAAACCCTCGCATAACCCCTCGCCTGAAACCCCAGTCCCTCCACATATCCCGGAATACAATAGAGAGCTTCTTGTCTCCCACAGCACCGTACTGCCCTTGCATTCGTACCTTGAACATCTCAACTGTCCTCACCTCAGAGAGTTAGTTACCCTGGATAATGCATAGAAGAGCACATACCTGGGCTGGCGAGAACGGAATTAGCTGCACCAGCCATGGCACCAGCTGCAGCGATTTGAGGCAGGGTCAGATCTGGAAACGGGGATACAACCCTCTTGGATATCGCGTAGGATGCAAAGAGGAGTGAGTTGACCCCAGCAATCCCAAGGAGCGGGGAGGCCATTCCTATAAGAGGTTTAGAGAGGTTTTAAAGTGAATTGAGTGCTTCGAACCTTTATAGAGCGCAAAGAATCCTTCTTTACGGATCGTTTGAGAGAGAATATCCATAGGTCCAGTCTAGCTAGGTAACGCGATGAGAAACCTTTACCTCAGCGAGGAATGGTAGCACTCACGAACATGCCCTCTACCAAAAGCATCAATCGGTCAATTAAAATGGATTTCTAGGAATCTTACGGCGACTCACTTGGAGCAATTTGTGCGCGAGTCTTGATCGTATCTAGAGGTTGCCCAACGATAACTTGGGCAGCACCCCCAACACTTCCTGCAGCAAGGTCAATCCCCACATTCGGCCCAAGTATATCTCTCAGTGAATTCAACCTGTATGCCATTGATTCGATGAATTATGGTCGTCGATTTCTTCATATCGGGAACTCGGATTTGACCGTGATGGCGCAATTCACAAGCGCTAACCTCGACCACTCAAACAGTTGTCAATATTAACAAGCGCCAAGCATCCCGCTCAACACTCGTCCCCAATTCCCGCTACGCTGATTCGGGATGAGACTTGAGGGTTTTCTTGCGCGATCTGCCCATCCATAGGAACGAATGAGCCTGTAATGCGCTGAATTGTGCAATCTCATAACCAAAATAACTAACCCGCTTCGACATAAATAGCTCGCATACATAGCCTGCAGCCGTCTTCGAACACCCATCTTCCATGGTTGACCCCCTCCTCCCTTTCTCTCCTCCAACTTCCTCACTAGCAACTGATCGAACGTAGTCTACGTCCGCAAGTGCTACCTCGGCTGGCGGCAAGGATACAACTACGTGGCATCGCCATCACAGCCGTCATCGCCTTTTTGTGCTTAAATGAGCCGGGATCGAGATCAACTAGCGCGGTAACACGATCGTCGATGACGGATACGACAGGCTGGTTGCCCTAGATCCGCTGTCCCAAAGAAAGGATAATGGACGAGCCTATCCATGTTCGTTGTCGTCGTTGGGGAATCGTGGCCATTGGCGTGCCGGAATCGTGCCAGGACCCTGGCCAAGTGTGAAGAGAGGTGTGCGTTGGCCGCGAGGTTACGTTGATTTATGCACGCGTGAGATGGATTCAGAAAGGATGAGATTTTTTCAATCTAGAAATGA
>JANWGL010000241.1:0-36532 GCA_025200755.1 Ceratobasidium sp. C01
TTCAGGGGTAATATCCCCCCTACAGTAAATCACTAACTTTCAGGCAATGTGATTTCTTTTCTTGATGAGTGTTAAATGGTTAGGAAGCCCTGATTGTACTTCATTTAATGGTATACTTTGTGTTCATTTGTGGTGAGACTTATGGTCACTCAATTTCACAGACACAAGGGAATTGATTAAGAGACAGACATTGAGCAGTAATCGAGCTGTTTGAGGCCCATAGAAATAAGGAAAAATGATAGCAATGATGCGGGATTCCCGCTGGGCATTTCGCGGGAATTCGGGGCAGAAACGCGGGATTCCGCGGAATTCCCAGTGGGAATCCGTGCCAAAATTGTCGTTTCGGCACCTGCACCCGCTGCCCACATTGCGGGAATCACGGGTGCGGGCACGGATTCTCGGCGGGATTCCTGCGTGCGGGCATACTGGGCGACATGCCTATACTAGCTTACTACCCCCCTCCATCTGTGCCACCTCCGCCATTTGGTTGTCACCATGGCTACCCTGACACTTAAGGGTATCCACCCCATTCAGTTCCACCTTTTGGGATGCAGGCTATACCACAGGTCACCAGTGAAACACCAATGTCCGAATGGCTCTGCTTGTGTGACCAGGGTGAACAAAGCTAGAGCAGCACCAACTTTGTAGAGCTTATCGCAGGATTTTCAGCAGCAGAAATCTATCCTCTATCTGATCTCCAGAACAAATCTCAACAGTTCTTCATAAAAGATATCATATTCCCAATGACTCCAGGTGTCCCACCATTCCAGATGACTCAAGGAGCTGCAACTTGACTCAAACAGTATCTGGTGACTGACACTGGAACATATTTTTTTTCAGTGATTGTGTACATATTCAAATGTAACCACAATGCTTGTACCAGCCCTTTTATCACGCTCAGTGACAGAATGTATGTGATTGAAAAGCATTGTGTGAGCATCGACTTCTGCTTCGTCATCATGGCCTTCTAAAGCCACCTGTGTTCCCTCACTCTCATGTGTTACTCCTGACTTGATTTTTGAGAAGGTAAGTTCAAGTATGGCGAGTATGCAGGTAAGTTCACAAGTAGTGCAACACTATGAAGTTCACAGTGAGCATAAGCCCGAATCAAGAGTATGTTTGACATACTAAACCTCAAACATTCCCCTGACTGCATGGCCAGTGTGAATAGAACAATTATCCATCACCAGAACAGAGTTGTCCCACAGAAACAGATTCATCGATGTTAGGCACAACTCCGGAAATTCAATTAAAAGCGCTCCATTGGACGAGCCAGTTACAATGATTACAGTGAGTATACCAGTTAGCGGGAGGAGTGGAAGGACTGAATAGCTGCCAAGGATGTGTCAGTTTCCATCTAACAATGGTACTACTGTACTGACTGTTTGCTCTGCACATGGAAGTACTTCTTGCAAGCCCGGTCACCTGACAAGGTGAGCCCATGATTTTTGTAAGTTTCCTTTCGATTGAAAGAACTCTCATCTGCAAATGCCCGCTGTTCTCTCCAAAATGCTCGAATCAATTGACGATATTTTGCCCAGTTCCTCACATTCCTTTCCATAGCCCGTAATTCCAGCTACCAAATACTTACACGGTCGCAAAATGTCCATCAAAATAGGTTAAAGTTACTGACCTTCTTGAAGTTCATCCAAGTCTTGCCAATGCATGCTGGACTGTAGCATATGACTCTTCAATACCTGCACCATCTGACATTTTCTGCAATTCGTCCAAAAAACGGTTGGGCACTTGCTTGATTTGTTCACACAAATGCTAGCCACTTGTATGTCAGTCTTGAACTCTGATACCAATTGGAATGCGTTGAATATGAACCCAAAAATTAGCAGCAGCAAGAGGCCTGGCCTTCGAACCACTCAGTAGGTTTCTTGGCCACGAACTGACCCTGTTTCAATCCAACACTGCCATATTGACCTAATCATTCAATCTGACATCCCACTCAGTGATTATTAGTGGGATGTCAAACTCAAATGCTAGCATACATATGGCACTTTGCTGCAGCTCAATTGGAGCTGGTGCTGGCATGAGGGCAGAGACCAACGCGAGGGGAACAAGGTGAGTTTTCCCAAAGACCAATAGCATATTTTGATTGATGTAACAGTTTGGCGACTTTTGGTAATGCAAGTACATACACAAGACTTAGCATCGCTGAAGGAACTTAGGAAGGATGACTCAAGGCTGGAGTCGTGAGGAATGTAGCAACGGATACAGTACCATAGTTGCATACATGAATTCTGATTCCCCCTATGAATCACTGCATGCATGACTAGAACAATTATATGGCTACACGCAACACTTGGACTGTTCTACGGTTATATGTCAATATTTAGCTTTGGTATGGCTTGGCTTAGATAGTGACTTTATTGCTTCACAAATACATATAGGCTCTGTAGTACATATGAGTAATTCACCTCCCTTCTCTTAGCACAACTGCCTCTGTGTGCTCTCTAAGTTTTCTGCACTCTGATATCGCTTTCTTGCATGTCGCTGCACTCCAAGCTCCCCTTATCGGTTGTACTCTGCCCCCCATCGCCGTGGCACTACTCCTTTGAGTAAGATCCAACAGAAACCGGGTAGCTTAAGGACATAGCATGCACCTTCGGGATCTGTTACTTCCCTTGCAAAGGATTGGCTCACCGTCCTGGCCAGACTAGTTCATGCTTGCCGTAGGGTACTTAGTCGCCCACTTAGGTTGTTTATGGTAGTGTTGTTTTATTGTCCTTCCATACAAGTGTCCTGATTCCCTGGACCATCCTCAAGGTTGATTTCTCCATATCAACAACTATTTTAGCTTGGTAGTCTCGCCTGGTGCTATCTCAACAGTCTTCCCTTCCATATCCACGTCTCCACGACTCTGAAACAGCTACCCTGTTACATATGTACAGCTTAAGGCTCAATCACTGCTCAGAGCTCATATGTTTACATTTTTATCAGCTTTGGATATACATACATTGAGTATAACTTTCGATGCGCCTCAACATGGCAATCACACTGGTATTCTTGGGTATATACAATGCAAATTGGCCAAGTAACAATACATTTTCTGTTGGGCTCTTTTTTCTTCAGTGAAATGGTCTCTAAGCACTCAAACAAACTGTTTTGCAAAACGCAATAACTAACACGTGTATGAGTATTTAAGACGTGGGGAAGATATAGCAAAACAGAGAACAATAGCTCGACGCTCATGGAACATCCCACATGAATCCTGCATCAAAAACTTGGGTTTTCACAGGTTTCCGGGCAGGTTCCCGCACCAGAACAGCTGATCCCACACCAGCACTGGCTCCTTCACGTGCAAGATATGCAGGATTCTTGATATCTGGCGCACTTCGATCCCACGCAACATGGCTATCAAAGACAAAAGAGGAGATCTTCGAGTGGCTGCACCAGTGGGCCTGGGACAACTGCAACAAGGATGTGGAGGCACCAGCAGTGGATTGGGGGACCACCCAGTCCTGGTGACCTTTGGTGGAGGAGTGTGTGGGTGCCCTGGCAGACCACATTGGGGAACCGTGTGTTAGGGTAGATGCCCTGATCCCAGTGAAAGTGTTGGCGGGGTGGTTGTGCATGGAGGGCACTGCTTGGGGTCTCCTTAGTGTTGTTCTCTCCTGAATGCGATGGTCCCATGTTAAGTCTCACTTCACTCATCTGCCATGGGGTACAGTATGTCGTAATTGTGTCATTTTTTCTTTTCCCTTTTTTAGTTTGTATGTTTTGTTTCATGTTCCTTTCTGTTCCGCTTGTTTGTGTGGCCTCAGGTCCCATATGGCCCATGCTTTTGCCGGGGCAATGTCATGAGCCACCTGTTTCTGTTACCAGTTTCTCCCTTGTTGCTGAAGCTCTCTCCTCGACTGCGCCTCACTGCACAGCCCTCCTTCTCTCTGGCTGCACATACTTGCTCAGACTCTTCTCTCTGACTCCACGCTGTGTAATGCAGCAGTTTTTGACTGTGTACCACACATGTGTCAATGTTCACTCGTGTTAGTCTGGTGCTGCACACCTTCTCTGCATATTGAACAATGAAGCAGACAGGTCATTCAGCTTGCTCTATCTTGTCTGCGCATACTCTCTACTTGTGTAATCACACCCCGAGCAGCCACCAGACCTTATCTATTTTTTTACATCACATCTGAAGGTAAACATCTACCATCCCTGCGACTCTTGGCTCTCTAACAGCTATCTCTTAGAGGGTCTTGACAAGAATCACCGGCATAGGTCCCTCAGCATTGCTTCCGAGGTGTGGAAATTGTTGGCTTCTTTATCTTTCCACATGGCAGTTTATGCGATCAAGCCTTTGACTATAGCCGGTTACTTAGAATCAGAGGAAGAACCGGATTGAGAGACAAAGAGTGCCACACATTATATTCGACAGGAGAACACAGCCGAGAACAAACCATAAAAAATAACAAGTCATCCGGAAACATCTTACTCAGATATATCTGAGTCAGACATACAAATGTCCTCATATGATAACAAGTCATTACTAAGCCACAAATGTCTAACACCAGCAAAAAGAAAACCCTGAAACGAGTGAATAATCAGTCTTCATTACTGTCTCTGTTATCATGTGGACTTGGACTTGCTCTAAGTGCCTGAGACCCGTTGGTGGCATCCCAAGCTTGTACATTTGACTGTTGGCGGCTGATAGAGTCGATTCCCAACAGAAATACCCCAAATACATGGATCCCAGGACAATTCAGTACTTTGCCAGGCATATAGCCCTCAGATCTGTATGCGTATTCTGTGATTCTTGAGGCATTTTGCCAGGATGCAGCTTGTTTTTGGCCTATCGATCTAATGAGCGTATACACTACAAGTCTAGTCTTCACAGGTATGTGGTTCCTCAACACACTTGAAATGTTCGTGAACTTCAATCATACATGTATCCTCAAGACAGTTACACTTCGCTTCGTCAAGGGAGTATATGTAGTCTCAATAAGTTCTGATGACACTGGCAAATTATTGAAGGCATGTCTTCCAGCACAAATGGGGCTTTGACCTAGGATCTCCGCTATGTGGGATAGCTGATCAACGTGACCGTAATCCTGCATAGGGGCTTAAATAGGAACACAATTCCCCCATAAGGTCACCCACTGACACATGTGTGCAAGCATCTGGCGCATGTGCAGTTTTCTACTACACACATCCTTAATATCCGATACAAATCTACATTACAATTTCTACACCTTCACTTGCACATGTATCATTGGGATATCTTGAGATTTCACTGACGTTCACTTTGATATCAGGCAAAAAGAGAAATATTCATCCACATGTGTCCACTAATATTGCAGTGGATACACTTGATTCATAAGTTTAGGAACCCCATTTTTCATACACTGACACCCATGAACATATGCCATTTATTGAAGGGGATTTACCCAAATTCATGTGGATTCACAGTGTCCTCTGCAACTGCAGGAATCCTCCCAAGCTTGTATATTATTGAAAGAAATCAAGCAATATCTCTCTTCCTGGTTTTGCACTTTGGAAGATTTCACAGTACCTGTTCAAACTCTCCTTGATTTGGGGTCTACCAAAAACGTCATAGGTAGCACTATCGTCAAAGAACACTCCCTTCCCCTTGTCCAACTCTCCACACCCTGCAGGGTCATCCCCTTTGACGGAAACCTATTTCTGAACCTATTTGCCACAATTTCACCCTCTCCATCACCGTTGAAGGGAATAGCTCTGACGGTAGTTTTACATCAGGGAATCATATCCTGGGACTCTATGTCTATCTCCTATGACAAGACAGTCAAGGGGAAAGCTGCTGCTTCCTTGACTTATGCTGGTATCTCACAAATCCTAACTAAATTTCTGGAGTTTGCGAATATTTTCAGTGAGGAGCTTTTTGACGCATTACCACCCCACCTGGTGGAATTCGACTGCAAGATCTGTCTGGTCAAGGGAGCCAAATTTCCAAAACTGGCGAGACCTTCCATGATGTCAGACACCAAGGTCCATATTTACAGAGGAGGTCAGGGAGGGCCTAATATCTGGAGAATTTCACCCCACTAGCTCCAAATTCGCTGCGGATGTATTCTATGTGGATAAGGTAGATGGGGTAATCAGTAGGCGGTGGACTACAGGAAAATCATTAACATCATTCAGAGCGACCGATACTTCATGCCCTCTCATTCTGACTTGCTTGACGGAGCTTGGGAGGCAAAGGCTTTTCCATACCTGGACTTGTGCCAGAGTTTCAACAACATCCGCAACAATCTGAGCAAGGAATAGAAGGTGTCCTTCAAGAGTTAGGATGGCTTCTATGAATCTACTGTAATGCCCGATGGTCTCAAAAATGCACCTGCTGGCTTTCAAGAATGTCTGAACCATTTGCTAAGCAACATCATTAACCTTTTGGTTGTGGTCTACATTGAGAACATCTTCACTTATTTGAAGGACAGGGAGCAGCACACTGCCAATATATGAGAGGTGCTCTGCGGCTTGAAGGAGACCCACTACTTCGTGAAACTGACAAAGTGCTGCTTTTTTGTTGACAACGTCACGTTCATTGGGATTATCATTAGTCACTTTGGTGTATCCATCGAGAAGCAAAAATCAAACACATTCAGGAATGGAGGAAGCGAAAAGCGGTCGAGGAGGTTCAAGCCTTTCTGGGCTTTGCAAACTACTATCGGATATTCGTAAAGGACTTCAGTTTTATTACGAAACTACTCACCAATCTAACCAGGAATATAGTGTCGTGGTGGTGGGAGGAGGAAGAGAAGAACTTTTGAGGAATCCAAGAAGAAAAGCACTGCGGATGCAGTCCCGGTACGTGAGGGTTAGGGAAACCCTACTTACCAAAAGCAGCAATAGTAAGCAGATATACAGCGACAACATGATCTCCGACAGCATATACATGAGATACAAGATAAAAGAGATTAATCGAGCGCAGACAAGAAGGAGGTCGTGAAGGAAATACTTCTAGACTTGTAATAAACAATAAATGTCTACTGGAAGCGTCAGAATCCATAACAGTCATTGACATCTTCCACCACCCTGACAACAGACACCTGCTCTGAGTCAGTAGCCAGTCCCCCCCCCCCCATTGACAGGGCCACTCTCTTCTAGACAAAGCTCTACATCTGTTGGCAGTGTGTCGCCCAGCCTATTTACCAGGCAGTCACCCACTCCAACCTGCGGTGGCAGAACTGCAACAGCATTGTGTGGACCAGTGAAGGGTGCTGTACATTGACAGCATGGTGGTTGACAACAGGCTTGACAGTGCCTAGGCGGAGTGGCACCCCCTTGTGCCCAGCTCCTACAGCAGGTGCCTACCGTCCGTTGATTGGGACAAGGCCTGGGTCCTCGTCACCTCTAGGTATATGACCAAGGAGAAGGTCTTCAAATGGCTGGATCGGCAGGCATCAAACAACAGGAACAAGGACTTGGAGGTGCCACTGGCGGACGGAAAGAACCACAGCCCAGCTCTCTTGCCCAAACCTTCTGCAGACTTGTGGAATCGTTCAGCACTCTTTATGTGCTGGGTAGTTGTGCTGGTTGTGAGATCAATGACAGTGCTGAAGGATTGCAGACCATCCGTGCACAAATTGACCAGGTTGTTAGGGATCGTGGGGGGGCAGTGAGGGGGGCGGGGTAGAGCCTTGTGGGGATGTCACCACCTCACTTAGCGAGACTGAGACAGCGAAGTGGAAAGCTCCATGTGGCACAGAGGACAAGTTGGCGTATAAGCTGTGAGACATTATTGCTGACTTGCTTGGTGAGCCAAGAGTCAGAGACAAAGTTGGCCCAAAGGCCCGAGGATACTGAAGATGACCTGAGGTCCTGAGATACTGCTGAAATAGTCCTACAGGAGTCTGAGGCTATTAGAGGGTAAATGATGAGGTAGAGCAAGCTGGAGAACCAGGCTTGCTCTGTGCTCCAATATATAAATAAGTGGTGCGCAGCACCGGACAAACACAAGCGTACATTGAGTTATGCAGTGCGCAGTAAGGCGCAGCCGCAGTACACAGCATGAGTCAGAGAAAGAGTTCATTGCGCAGCAAGCGCAGCCAGGAAGAAAAGGAAAGAAGAGAGAGAGGCAGCAGGGAAAGAGGAAAGAAAGGCAGCGTAGTAAGGCATGGCCAAGGAGAGAGCCACAGTAACAAGAGAGCAGGAAATGAAACACAAATAGAAACAGAAACAGGAGGCTCAGACTTGAGATATCTAATTGGACGGATGACCCAATAGATGGATAGTTTACCTCGATGTTTGGTTGGTAAGTTTTTCCTGAGCAACGATTTGGTTATTTATATATATATGCACATTGAAAGGTGCGAAGACCACCCATAGGTGATTGAAACAGCAGATTATCGCCTGAATCCTTGCTCAACAAAACACCAAGATCGATAAAGGCATCTCACTGCCACAACAGCACTTTGCTTCTTCTACTCATCCTTCTGGGCACAGTCTTTGTTCTGGTTCTATCCCCTCAGCACCTGCCTTGGAAGTAGGAAATGTTTGTACCACTGAGCAAAGGGCCTTGCTCACATTGTCTTTGGCCACTCCCCATACGCAACACCATCCATCAAAGTCCCCTGTTGCTCCTTGCCTTGAACTATCACCCCACTTGGGGGTAGGAGGGTCAAGCACCTCAAGCCTTATGACCGGGCACCAGACCATTGCAAACCTGGCAACCTACCATGTCTTGGACTACACACAGGCAAGAAGTTCACATTTTGCAGATGTGGCTGAGCAAGTTGGAGACAGTCAGGCTGATCTCAACAACGCTAAAATCAAGCTTTATCTGACCGAGTCAGAGGTCTTTACCCATTTACCCATGGTGTGTATCTCAAGGCAAAGCAAAAAATGGCAGAGATCTATGCCAAAACCCTCAGCCTTATGGTCGAACAAAGCATGGTGCAATCTTGACAGATGTATCTTGACACAACCAACACCATTTCAGACAAGTCGATACCAAGTGACTACATGAGTCCGTATAAGGTTGCTGTCACTCAGGAATGGAAGCAATTGATTGATCAGGTACCAGATGTAGGCAAAGGAGGTGAACCCTGGCCAGGGATGTGATAATGTTGTAATAATTAGATTTCCTACGTGTATTTCTTGTATGTATTTGCTGCCTACACTGCACTCTATTATATTCTTGTTTTTCTCAGGAACACACATGTTCCTACCCTGGTTCTGGTTCAAGCGCCCATGGCCCCTGGTCTCTCAGGTAGCAAGTCCAAGCGGCAGCTCCACTCAGAGTGTATGGATGCTGGAACACCAATCAAGAAATACAAGTCTAGCTTAATTGAGGCTTTCACGCCTGAAGAACTTAATCTGGCAAAGCAACATGGCTCTGGGTTATCTCAGGTGTCTGCCCAGGTTTTGTTGAAGCCTGAGGACACACTAAGTGAGTAGCCTCACAGACCATATGGTACATCAGGTAAACAGGATTTTCCTACATGGTGCTATGTAGTACCATGTAGACCTGTAGTCAATTAGGAACCTCCACTTGCACATAGTGCTACATATGTATTTGTGCCAGCTTGAAAATTACATAGTCATCACCTGGGGCCAGGGGTATATCTGTAGGTGCTACATGGAGCACCTGGGGGGTCTATGTAGCAGCAACGTAGCCGCTGGAGTGTCTACATTGCTGCTACATGGCTGGTGTGTAGCACTTGTAAGACTGTGTAGTACCATGTGGAAACCATCCTACTAGGTAACTTATTAAGAATAATTAAGTATTACCTAAACTGAGGTCTGAACAGCCACAAGTCACATGAGCAGCCCTGGTGATCAAACCACTTCCAGCCAATGTCTCACCCACCACAGCACCCACAACACACACCTATGCCCTCTGCCCACACTTAGGGGTAAGTGCTAGGATTTAGTCTGTTTGGTCAACAGGGACAAAAAACTAATGGCTGGTTCAAAATTTTGATTAAATTGCAAATTGTGGAGCTGTGAAGCTATTCATTGGCGATTCAATGGAACTTTTGAACAAGCCATCAGTTTTTCGTCCCCTGTTGACCAAACAGACTAAATCCTAGAAATTACCCCTGAGTGTGGGTTGTGGGTATGTTGCGGGTAGGACTTTGGCTGGAGGTGGTTTGATCACCAGGGCTGCTCATGTGACTTGCTGTCAAGGTAAAGACCCTGGTTGCTCTGCATTGAAGGCAAGAGCTGAGCAGGTGGACTGGCACAACAATGGTGCATGTAGGATAGGATGTCAGAATGACCAGGAGGCCAAGTCTTGGTGTTACCTCAGCTTGTCCCTATGTTTATATATTCAGAAAACAATTACAACCAGTACAATCAAAGAGTTATATTGATAACAGATGCAAAGACAAATTAGCAAGCACTGGAACATTCTGGGAAACCCAAGTCACAGATGCACAAGCAGACAAACACCAAGTCCTAGATATTCACTATCACCAGACATAATATATATATTACCACAGTCACATGTTATGTAGATGTCAGGAGTGTAACTCATGACATTACCACCCCATTAAGCCTGGACTGCCCTGGAATTTCGATTATGGAAATGATGTATTGCTTCCTTGGAGTTTTATAGATGATGTACTAGTTCCCATGTATTGTGTTCAGGTCCTTGACCATTCCATCTAACCAAATATTGCAACCAGCGATAGTTCCACCAGGAATTTGGCACTTCTTGGACCTTGTATTCCTCTTCTTGTTCTGGTATGACAATGGGTACAGGAGGAGGAGGATGACGATCGAAGACATCAGGTTTGTTTTTTCGAAGTAAGGAGATGTGGAAGACATTATGGACGCACAATGTGGCAGGGAGTTTGAGTTTGAATTCATATGGTCCAAGTTGGTCTAATACTTCATAAGGTCCTAATTGACAATGGCTTAACTTTCCACTGGGTTGGTCTGTTTCAATATTTTCTGATGATAACCTGACGTTGTTGCCAATTATGATTTTGGGAGCCCCATTATGTCGTTGATTGTAGAAGTGTTTGATGGTTTTGTTAGCTAGGTTTAGGAAAGGATAGACTTTTCGGAAACCAGGACATAGGAATTCAGTGTGATCCTCTCCTGCAGGTACAGTTTGTGATTCTTCTGAACTAATCATCATTTTTGGATGAAGGCCGTTATAGGTAAAGAAGGGTGATTGTCCTGTTGATGACTACATGCGATTGTTGTAGGCAATTCTGCAAGAGGAAGAAGGGCTGCCCAATCACTTTGTCCATGGGATATGTAGTGGCGGAGATAGGCTTCCAGGACTTGGTTGGAATATTCGGATTGCCCATTGGTCTGGGGTCAATATGTAGAAGATGATGGTTCAATGCCCAGCTGTTTATAGACGTGTCAGAGGAATTTAGAATTGAATATGGTTCCTCTGTCCGAAATGGTTCTTTTTGGTAAGCCATGTAATTTCCAGACATGTGTAATGAAGAGGTTTCCGATATCCATTCAGGCAGCCTTGGATGTGGTAGGGATGGAGTGGGCCATTTTGGAGCACCGATCAATAATGATAAGGACAGCGTCAAAGCCTTTGGACTCAGGGAGACCAGTAATGAGGTCATATGTGATTTCTTCCCGTGGACAAAGTGGGGGTTTGAAGGCTGTAATATTCCAAGGGGTAACTGGCTATTGTGTTTAGTTTGCTGGCAGGAGTCACATCCATCTACATCTGTGTTTACAGTTTTCATTATGGAGGGCCAATAGTAACAATGGCTGACGAGGTCTAAAGTCCCTTTTCTTCCTGGGTGTGCTGCAGCGTTTGTGTCACAATGTGATTCACAAATGAGTTTGTGTGGTTCCTTGCTGTGGGGTACGAACATCCAGCACCTAAAATACACTATGCCATTGATGAGAGTCCAATCCTTGACTTTGGCACCCCTTTGTAGTGGTTCCAGGGGCTCCTTCAGGCATCTGTCTTTGCGTTGCTGCTCCTGAATGAGGTCTTCAATCTCAGAATCTGGTATAATGGTGTGCAGAATCTGGTGTAATGGTGTGCAGAAACAATGAGGAGTCAAGCAGACCCTGAGATTCACCCCCCCCAAAGGCAGCAAGTGATGGAGACAATGAGAGAGTATTTTGGCTTTCCTGTCTTTCTTTCCGGGTTCATAGGTAATGACAAAATTGAGATCCAAGAGGACACTCATCCACCTGATCTGAGACTGATTCAGTACCTTGGACATTGCAAAGTATTCAAGGTTCTTATGGTTGGTTAAAATGGTAAACAGCACCACTGAACCCTCCAGGAAGTGGCACTAGTCCTTGCAGGCACAGATGACAGCAAGGAGTTCTTTGTAATATATGTCATAATATCATTCGGTGGGTGCCAAGGATTTTGACAAGAATGCAACAGGATGTAGTCCGCCATCCTTGTCCTTTTGGAACAACACAGCACCAGTCGCATAGTCAGATGCATCTTATGAAACAAAGAAGGGTAAGGTCACATCGGGTTGCCACAAAGTAGGTGAGTCAACCAGGGCATTTTCATCTTTTGGAGCACAGATTGTTCCTCGTTACCCCATGTCCAAGTGGTATCTTTATGTAATGGCCTGTACAGTGGGGCAGCAAGGTTTGAATAATTGTGGATGAATCGTCAGTAAAAGTTGGCAAACCCAATGAACTCCTGTACGTTTTTTACAAATTTGAGAATGGTCCACTTTACCACAGCCTCAACCTTCGCAGGACCAACACATACTCCTTTGCTGGATGTGATCACTCCTAGGTACTCAATTTTGTTGACATGGAAGGTACATATAGATGCAATTGCATATAGTCCATTTCCTTGAAGTTTCTCTAGAACTGATTGGACATGTATGTGGTGCTCTTCCTTGGTAGTGGAAAAAATAAGGATATTGTTAGGTTTGAGGCGGCCAAAACAAGCAAAATGGGAATGGGACTGGAAGAGATAGGTAGGGGAAGGGAGGTGGATTGGGCAAGCACTGCCAGCAGTGCTGACAGTTGGTACGAGAGGAGAGGACACGGAGGAGCTCGCAGGCCACAAACAGTCGAGGAACAGCTGGACATCAGGGGGGCATAGGCTCGTCTGTTGGTCACTGGTATTGGGCAAATCTGGATTGCACTGGTTTTATTTATGTTTGATACACTGGCTTACATGGCCCATCAGGCTGAAAGACACTAAGAATGGAATCGATAAAAGGATATTGTTGAGATAAACAACTGCATATACATCCAGAACTTCCTTGAGTGTGTTGTTTATGAAGTATTGAGAGGCAGAAGGTGCATTGGTGAGTCCGAACAGCATGACAATCAATTTGAAGAGACTGTACTTTGTCCTAAAGGCAGTTTTCCATTCGTCCCCTTCTTTTATACCAACAAGGCGTAAGTGGAGTGCAATTCAATTTTGGTGAACCAGTTTGCACCTTGAAGACAATCAATTAGTTCTTTGGTGTGTGGGAGAGGGTAGTGATTTTTTATTCTCATGTTTAATACTTGATAGTGGACACACATGAGGTACTTCCCTTTTTTTTTAATAAATAGAATTGGGGAGGCCATTGGGGATTCTGAGACATGAATAAAACCATGTTGCAACCATTGCTCAAGGGATTCCTTAAGTTTGATATCCTCCCTTTGTCCCAAATTGTAGAGAGGACCTCATTTCGGCTGAGAACCTTGCTCCAGGTCAATAGATATGTCATAGGGGTGATGAGGTGGTAGAGGGGTTTCTTCATCTTCGGCAAATACATCAGCAAAATCTTGGTACCATTCTGGCAGTCCTGCAATAGCAAGGAGTTTGAGTACTGATTTATTTACTGGGACTGCTACTGGTTGTTTAACACAATTATATTTGCAATATTTGGATACAAACAAAACTGTTCCCTTCTTCCAGTATTGCCAATTACACATTGGTCCATACGCCTGGTATATGTCTGCACACCAAAATGTGACAGCCCACCACAGGGATGGAACTGTGACCCCTCCTAAAGTCACGTGCTCCTGGGTCAAGCGTTGACCACTGAGCCATCTAGGCTCTGGGGTAATGTTAGATCTAATCTCCTATAGGCTTTTCCGGGACCTCAAGCAAGGCTTGGGTGTCTGAGAAAGGTACAGTTTTGACCATTGATGCTGACTTGAGTAAGTCTCCTCCTCAAATAATTGAACTCTCTGACATTGCACACAGAGTTCAAGGAGCCAGGTACGCTTCACCTTTACAGTACTTGATGTATTCTCAATCTGGATAGCCCCTGAGGCTGACTCTGAGATGGAAACACCAGGTATGTTATCTCTAAGTGGTTCAATTCATCTATATACACACATACATAGCCCCCGCCAAGAGCTCCAAGGGTAATTACTGCTCCAAATTGCTTTTCCAGTCACATTCAACTCACATTATTACAGATAAAGGCAAGGAACCATTGGCCAAGGCCAAGGCCAGCTCCTCTGGGAAACCCCATGCAACAAATCCCATCTTGACTCCCATTATGCACAATATATCTGGTGTGTCTGATGTGTATCTCAACGAAAAAGGCAACTTGCTCTGTTTGGTCATCGTCAACAACAACCTTCAGATCAAGTACACTCAGATCAAGGCCACCATTGCTCAAACCAACTTTGATCACTCAAAACTCCTTGAGAAACTCTGCACTGGGCTTACTCGCAACGGCCATGAAGAGCTCATGAAACTCATGGCCAATGGAATTGCCGCCAAGGCCAAGGGGAGCGACACCAAGATTGCTCAGCTGATGCTTGAGGTTGAAACCCTTCATCTTGAAAACTCAAGGAACATGGGGAAGATGCAGAAGGTGGAGGCTGAGTGCAAACAGGAGAAGAAGCAAGTGACTAATAAAGAAATCCAGGATCAGCTTGTGGGTGTTGAGGCCAGTATGAGTTTGTAGTGTTTGATGTAACAATTTTATCATCTGTCTCCCCTCGCCATAGACCCTGTACAATTGAACCTCAGCAAGGCAGGTGTAGTTACTGCAAATCTGGGGTTTCCCTCTCAGCATAAAGATGATGCTTAATATAAATAGTTAAATAACCATTCCTCTAAACTCTTCAATGAACACACACTCCCAGCTATCCCAAACAACCAAGAGACCAACTTGAGTCTCCTTACCAACCATGTGTTAGACACTGCTTGCCCACAAGATGTGGAGGAGCCCCAGTCTCCAACTACCTCAACCAACACACCCTCAACCTCCAGGCCCCACCAGCCCCCGCTTCCGCCTCCAGGTTCCAGAGTGGGGATGACCTATCAGCGAACCATTGCCATTAATCACCAGGCAGGGGGGTACAAAAGTGGATTGATGCTGTCCTCAAGCTCCTTGAGTGGGAGTTTGAGGGCAAACACCAACCATGGTTGCCCAACATGTTCACCTCTCTGGGCTCTGGAACACATTCCTGGCCTTTTATGCTCCCCAAGTAGACCCCAACGACTATTGGTATGACCATATCATCAAACAGTGGTGGGAGCTTTTTTTAGTGAATCTGGCAAATACGCTCTGGATTTGGGCTGTATATGTGCTCACTTGAAAATATGTCCAAACAACCTGGGTAAGGAACACAGAGCATGTGCAGTCCACTGCTGTGCTGCAGTAAAGCTGTGACCTGGTGACACTAATAAGCCAGTACACTGCACACAAGAAAACCGGCATAAGAACTGGTACCTCCCAACTGGCTAAGGGTCTCTTCTGCCAGATTCAAGCCTGGGTCCATTGGAGTGAGTTTGACAAGGATCTCATGCATCAGATGCTGATTTTTTTCAGTGGTCAACACTCTCAAACTCAACTGCTTCCCTGCTACACACCACTATCTGGGTCAAGGCGAGCTTCATCTGATCTATGCAGTAGGGTTCCAGGATACAGAAGAGTACTGACGCGAGCCCTTTCTTCAAATCTTGGTAGTGAGTGGGATGGCATTTCACACTGGTTGTTGTATTGGGTCATTGCAGCACTCACATAAAGATCAAAAGGAGAAGGGATTAGTGAGTTTACCACCTATGCCTGCTTGTTTATTCATTGATATCTCCCCTAGTATATGTGCCTTGGAGACCTTCAATTTCAGGTGAATTCCCCAGGTTTTTTTGACATGAACATCACAAGTAAAAATCACAAGGTCAGTGAATTTTTAATTAGATGTGCTTAAAATAATGTGTGTATGCCAGGGATGGAGTAACACAGTTGAAGCCACACCCCCTGAGTATAAAATCAAGCACATCACCAAAATCCACAATTTTTGGTTAGACACTGCCACAACAACACCACTCCTCTTGTTAACCCAAGGAGCTCTGGAAGGGATTGATGCCAGCTTTCATGCCTCAGACTCTACATGATCTAACATTTTGCCCGACCTTGGATGATTTATTCAATTGTACATCTGATAAAATTTGGATTAAGAGCTCATATATGAACCAACCTCTGTATGTATATCCCCCCCCCCTCCACACATTATCTCACTCTAGAGAGGTTACTTGGGTGTTGACCAAAAAGGATTGACTCTGACAGATCAACTGGCCAGCACACATAGTATAGGTGATACCTTCCACACAGTCAGTCAAAAGGCAGGTATCAAAGCCCAGTTTCATTCCATGAGGTGTGATGCAGGCAATGTGGTATGTGATCACCCCAAGTTTCAAGCCCTTGACTAACTTTACTAGTATGCTTTGTTTCATGGGGCAACCCAGGCTCAGTGTATTTTGTGGTATGGTGAGGGAGAAACCATATTTGATTGCCATTACTCCAAGGGTGCATACAATCTAGCTACCTCACAGATCAGGACAGGAGACATGGATCACCTTCTGGTGCTGGTGAATTTGGTAGGGCACCCCATGATTTTTGGCACCTCATGCTCATATCTGGGCAGCTCTCCAGCCAGCGCCACTGTCAGGAGGGAATAGCAGTAGATGCCCTTTTCAGTGTAGAAAAAGATGAGGATGCAAAGGAGGGAGCAGGAGATAACCAGGAACGCAAGGGCAAGTTGTCTGCCCTCACACCGAAGCAGCAGCAGCCCAATTCAAGGTGAGTCAAAACTAAATGTATCCAACCTTTCTAACAAGCATATAGAATCATCCTTCAGTTGTGTCTGCCACTCAATTACCCAAACAACAGTGGGACCTCCTGATTAGTCTTCTTGGAGAGTGGTGGGCAGCCCACCATGAGTATATGACAGGGAATACTGGATGAATTTTGAAAAAATAAGTGGTTCTATGTCAGGGAAATGTGAAAGTGTTATATAACTCCAGGTTCTTGTTTCACCAAATTTCATCAAATGAACCAGGATTTATCAAATTTCATGAAATTTAGTGAATTTCATGTTATTGCACACTCTGGGTAAATGTTTGGCCATATATACCTGGGTTCCTGGAGCCCAAATTTGGAACCAGTCCAAAGAAGGATACCATTCTAAGTCCTCTGAATCTGCAATCAAAATCAAATTTACTTGAGAAACCGTAGAGAAACGAGCAAAACAGTTGCTGAAATCTTCACAAACTTGCATTTCCACAAGTAAAATGCAATTTTCTCATTGATTTACTGGTCAATTTCAAATCTGACAACGCTGACATAATTTTCAGAGTCGGTCGCAACTTGCGTCAAATTCGAAATTCATGTGTCCAAACTTGGAAGTGTCCATGAATGGATATCTATCTCTCCAAATTTTCTGAATCCGCAATCAGAAACAAATTTGCTTGAGAAACCATCAAGAAACAAGCAAAACAAGTGTTAAAATCTTTACAAACTTGTGTTTTTGGAAATAAGATGTGATTTTCTTCACTATTTACTTATCAGTTTGAAATCTGAAAACAATTATGTAACTTTCAGAATAGTCTGCAACTTTGATGAAATATCCAACTTGTCATAAAATGGGACATTTTGATTTCCAGTTTGATCAAACTCTTGAATTAACCAGCGATTTCTTAACTGTTTTGGACCAAACAGGCTAAATGCTATAAAATACCCCGGGGGAAGGTCTCAGGTGCACTGCCTGGGTTGAGGGTGATGTTGGTAGGGGTGTCGCCAAGGATGCCCGCATGCAGGAATCCCGTGGAAATTCCCGCACCCACACCCACGATTCCTGCATTGTGGGAGCAGGCGCAGGTGCAAGAACAGCCCTCGGGGTGCAGGAAATTCTCCGGGAATCCCGCAGATTCCTGTGTTTTAAGCGCTCAGATGCGTAGATTATTTCTAAGATTTCTTCACATTTTTCTGTTCGCTCAAACAGTGGGGGTAGCTGTTTTTTACACACAAGCACCCCAAGCACCCATCACATGAGAAATTGAGTGACCAAAATTCCCACCACAACTGCTAGGTAATATATTCATAAAATGCACATAATTCAGGAGAGTTCATTCATGTACTTAACGTGCATGAAATAAATTCTACTGCCTCTTTAATCCTCAAAATACTGCAGGGGGATATTTACCCCTGAAAAAGCGCCACACACACTAAGGTGAAACCACAAAAAACCTATTGCTCCCCTGTAAGTGATCAATATATACACAGCTCAGGGGGCTCTATATCAAATCCGAGTGGTTTCTGACCACTGGAAGGTACTGAAAAAGGGGAAACAATGCTAAAAAGGGGGAAAATCAGTACAAAAGCCAGTCTGAAGCACTACTGGAGGCAATTAAGACGATTCCAATGAGTAGATTCTACTCAGAATACACCATTCTATATGTCCAGGTGTCTTCACTTTTTCAAAATTCTGTATCATATTCAACTTACTATACTTGCACCCAGGGGGGCATGTCCTCTGCCATGCACACAGTTCAGTACCTTCCCATCTACCTATGGGTGAGATATTTGGCACACATATATGTACATATATTTTTTGGTACTGTGTACCATTTAGATGTCCCATATTTTACCAAACTGGTGAGTAGCTGAGCAAACAGCTTACAGCGAGTTTTACAATGCAAGCAACTTGAACTTTTTTTTTCCCGCCCACCCGGGTCGGAAGACATAAGTGCCTGGATGTGTAATCACTTTTTTTTAATTCTCTTTCGTACCGGCATCCACACATCATGTCGTTAGACCCCGGCTCGCCTGATATCGAAGGTTCAAGCGACACTGAGAATGTCAAACAAGGTATGCCTCGATGAACCGAGAGTATCTTGGTACTTATTTGACTTTGCATGTTATTTAGTTGAAGTTACCATGACTCTCAACTATGGTGTTCACAACAAGGCTGCCACAGTGCCGCGTGCTCGTGCTGCCCTGAAGATTCCAACCAAATGGGCAAAGTCAATGATCTTCTTCACGACAATGCGCGATCTTACGATTGTCAGCTTTGCCAATAAAGCTTTGACGGCCCTAGGTTTACCTGATAGGGTTGGTGATCATTCCATGCTTCCGTTTGAGTACTACCATAAGGGGAGGGCGTAAGTCTAATTAGATTCTGATTATTCATAGCTAACATGACCTCTTAGTCTCAAGAATGCTGCTGGTGTCAATAGTGAGGCCGACTCTGACATCATGGTGCGCGTAGTGGACAAGCACAATCTTGACGCGCTGATTATGATACTTCAAGAGAGTGCCATCCAAAATCTGGTGAGTTATTTGTTGTTTCTATTGGTTAGTGTTATTCACCAAGTGCATATACTTTGATAGAGCAATGCTGGTGTGGCAGTAGATGCTGAACCCGAGGAAGGGGGACTTGCAGCACACAAAGGGGTAAGATTGCCGGTATTGTTGTCATACCTATGCATCCTAACTTATTCTCTAGATCTCGAATGTCGACGTTCTTTCGCAGTTAGACCGGCAGCGTGCAAAAATCAACAAAAAGCAGCGTGGATGTTGGCCGTGTGATGAGCACGGAATGTGTTATATAAAAGGCGACACCCACGAGCAACTGACCATCCAGCGTCTTAGTGCATGGACAAATTACATTGTACGTCCCTCCTTTTATTCTTTCTTATTGGTCTGAATAAGTATTGGTAGCACAACGGCATGGCAACTTTTGTAGAGCCCCCGAATATCGAAAACTTTGCCTTCGCTCATCGGAAATCATCAAAGGATCATCAAAAATCAAGTCAACTACCCCTGGCTGACTCGTCGAGTTCTGATCATGAGACAAGCCTGGCGCTCATCAACCTCTTCACCACAATGACTGGTACTGGCCAGCTGAACCCCCTACTCCCATCCAACAATCCCTCCGTTGCTCCAACATTGTCTATGTCAGCTTCAGATCGAGCACCCCTGTCATCAGTCGTTCCACTGCCAACTGATTTGGACGACTTTCTTTGTTATGCTTCAACCGAGCGCGGGATTGCTTGTGATGGGTTTCAAGCTGCTTTGCGGGCTGAGAGTATGGGGCCAGATGTGATAAGTGGCCTAGTGGACCTTTCCGACCTCACGCAGCTGGGTGTCCAAAAAGGTGATGCTCATCGTCTCAAGCATGCGTCTGACGATTGGTGGGCAAATGCAGCCTCCAAGCGCAAAAAACATCGCCAGGATACCCCGGTAAGTCTCTCCGTTTGATATCTAATACTATAGACTTATGTTGTATGCATCAGGCTGCAAGAGCTATTGGTTTCTCTGCTCAACAAGACCCACCACCCTCTGATCGTGAGCGGACAGAGGCCGAACGGGCTGGACGTCCTTATCCAGGCACAAAGGGGAACTATCTTTGGGAAGAGAGGTTCCCGGATGGTGGAGGACGCACATTCTGGGCAAATTTACCTTCCCCGACACTCGCTCCATGTGACCCAATTTTGGCGGAACCCGGAACTGTCCGTCTGGGTATTGGCCACGGCCAATACATTGACGTCGTCCGGGCTCCACAGTTTGAGATTGTCACGACTGATGAAGATGAAACTGCTGATTTCTATTGATCCAGCACCAATGTATGTAGAATGATGATTTTATACAATCCCAACTCCTTCTCTATATTTACATCCAACCTGCGTGTCTGAACCACCCTGCTGCTTTCTTGGCCGTGACTGAAAAACAAGCTGCTTGAAGAGAAGCAATGGGTGCCAATCGAGTGAGATCAGCAGTGTTGTGGCGACGAAGGAATGCTTTGATGGACACGAATGCCTCCTCAA
Source organism: Ceratobasidium sp. C01 (assembly GCA_025200755.1). Classification (NCBI taxonomy): domain Eukaryota; kingdom Fungi; phylum Basidiomycota; class Agaricomycetes; order Cantharellales; family Ceratobasidiaceae; genus Ceratobasidium; species Ceratobasidium sp. C01. Next base: position 20,963 of record JANWGL010000241.1, read on the forward strand.
TAGGGTTAAAATCAGGGGAATAGGGAGGCAAAAATAGGAGTTTGCATTCTGGGACTGGTTCTAAGCGTGAGACCGAAAGATAGAGAACCTCCACTTACTACACTCCACCTCAATCAAGTGACGCACTGCTTCGCTGTGGTGGATCCGACAGTTGTCAACAATAATTACTGAATTTGGCCCTGGGTATGGCGATGTTTTTGGCATCTCCAAGATATAATCAGAATAATAACTCATAGTAATACCAATGAACACTCACAACATAATCACAAAGAAAGTCATAAAATCTGTCTGCTGTAACAGACCCATCATAAACCTCACAGGCAATAATGCCTTCTAGAGAAAGTGTCGCCAAGAGAGAGTATCGGGGCCCCCGAACAAATGGTGTCCTAACTTTGCAACGCTGTCCACGCTTTGCCCAGCCCTTCCGGCGTTGTGCAGTTTTATCGTCTTTCGAGCTTTCATCCAAGAACAAAGTTTGGTTGGGGTTTTGAACCAGAGCTCCAGCATAGTTAATGAAAGCAGCACGCAACAAATTATTCCGCTCCAGTGCAGCTCGAGTAACTTGTACGTGAGTGTAGTTGCATTTAGATAATGCTCGGCTGAGCGTGGGGATAGAAACCGAGAGGTTAAACTCGGTTTGAAGCATACTCTTTAGCTTGTCAAGATAAAGCCGAGGGTTCCGCTCAAGTTTGCGGTCAAGGAAGTGAAGATGTTGCTCATTAAGTAATGGTTTCGCGCCTGCAGGTAAAGCATATGGATTGTAGCAAGTTCCGAACTTGTTGACAAGCCTCAGTGTACGCCAGACGGTGTCAGGTGATATGCCAAGTATTTTGGCAATATCAAGTGCAGAGAATGAGTAGGCGTGAAATAGGATAGGTATACGTTGCTTAAGTACAATGGGCACAGGTCTTGTCATGGTAGTACAGCTTAGTATCGAGAGACTGGGCGCTTAATTCTCGGAAGCAAAAAAAAAAAGTTCAACTTGCTCGCATTGTAAAACTCGCTGTAACAGGGGGTTTGAATAATTTCAGCATCCATTTGACACACTTCCTGTGATTCAAATGGGCTGGGATTTGGCACATAAACGCCATAAATATGTATCTACATGTTGGCTATTTTCCACTTGGCTCATATAGCCCGGTTAGTGCCTGCGTTCGAGATTACATTATATACAAAACCTATTTTGCCTATTTCACCGTGAGAGGAAATTTATTTTGGTACATGGCTTATACTGTTGGAAAGCCCTGGATTTTGCGCATTTAATGGACTATGAACCGTTAGGATGTGATAGGTATTCGGGTACCCCATTCCCACATTCTCGCTGCATCCCGCAGAACATGTGGGAATTTGCAGGATTCCCTGAGAATCCGGCATTCCCGCATGCGGGTGCAGGTGCGGGTGCAAGAATGACCCTGAGAGGTCAAGTTCCCGCATGCGGGTGCGGGATTCCCGCATTTTTCCCGGGCGACATCCTTAGGTGTTGGGGTGCACTCTGCCTGGGTGAAGTGGCCAAGTCAGGTGCCTTGTGCCTGGTGGCCTCAGTGTTGGCTTGTCTTGATCCATCTAAGATCCCCATTGATCACCAACTGGTAAGGTTTAAAGAGTTGCCAAATATGGCCCAATTATGATACCTATTAGGGGTGTTTCTCACCAGTGCTAAGAATAGATTTTCTAAAAATAACATATTAAATTCATGAAATCCTGTTAAATCTGCGTAAATTCCCTTGGTTAACATGGGTAGTGTGAATTCCTTGAAACTGTGTTATACAGCCTAATTTCATGATATAGCATGTTATTATACCCCCCACCTTTTCCTGATGCAGCTGCAGCTGAGTATCAAGAAAACGAGCAGCTATTAGAGGCAATTAATTGGAATTTTCAAGGATATAGCTCATCCTATTGCAGGTTAAAGGTAAACTCAAAGCACTGTGCAATGAACTTGGCAGGATTAATCAAAAAATCAAAAAGCCATTTCAATGCCTGAATGTCAAAGTCACAGCAGACAATGTGGCAGCCACAGCAGGGACAAAACCATAGACTGCTTATCAGCGTGTCTTGGCCCGCATTGCCAAGCCAAGTGAGCTTTGCAAGCCTGCCTCTGCTGAAACAGTACATACTGTGGGGATGATTAGGCTAAGCTAACCATGATTGGCAGTTGAGCTTGTACAAGACCTTGTCCATGACCCATGATCTTGAAAATGTATGTAAACTAATAAGTCTTTGCAGTTGATTCACAATTTTTGAGCCCTCATTTGGCAAAGGGCTCTTGACAGAGGAATGTCTTAAGTGTCTGAAAAGCACAGATTTGTACAATTACTTCAAGAAACACGATCCTGAAGCTGCTGGGGAGAAGCCCGACAAGGAGGTCACAGATTTTTCCCTCCTGTAAGAGCCTGTGGCCCCAGTCCAGCAAGCAACCTCAGCTGCACAGGCCACCCCAGTCACACCACCCACCTCTCCAGTCATCAACCCTGATGATACTCGGGATCCTGCAATGTTTCAGGAGGAAGCCCTGCCAGCATTTCAAGACAAGGACAAGCTGCAAGCACTAGCAGGGGAATACCTGGCTACTAAATGGTACTTTGTGTTGTGTCTAGTTGGCCAGGTGTTTCAAGAGAGGATTGACCAAGCTTTATACAAAGTAAGCATTTGATCATGTTTGGGTACATGGCTAATCGTTTCAGTAGCAAAATGGGGATATGTGGGTTTGTCAGCTGTGTGCCTAGCTCAAACACTTCAAGCCACCCCTATGGCAGGATAAGCACAGCCTCAAGTCACACTTGGAGCAACACCAGTTAGCTCACTTTTGTCCCAGGGTATCCTGCACCGAGCATCACCACAGCCTGGTCCACACACCATGGGTCGACCTACAAGTATCTATGCTCACTAGCAACCCCGAGGTGTTCAAGTGTCCAACAGTGTCTTGCCAATTCAGGTAGGCTTAGTGAAACTGTAAGGGGTCTGCGACAGCGGTCACATGACCGCTGTCTTAGCTAACCGCCACAGTGGTTAGCGTGTTGTTCTTCATCTTGTGTTCGCCTACATCGTACCTCTCTCGTATCTCGTGTTATTCTTGTTACTCAATATATACGTCGTAAACGCGTTCTACTGCCTGCACGTAAGCCACGAACCAAGACCGCCACTTTGGTCTTACATTTTTTTGAACGCTATTAACGTTGGTAAGAACAACTCGTACGGATTAAGCTCATGAATCCATACAACTACCAGGAGGCTATACCAGCCCCCCAGCACACAGCTGCTCCGCAGCCTCAAGGGACCAACACAGGATCGGCCCCATACGTGACGGACAGGAGTCTCGACTGCCAAGGGGCGGCCGGGGCGAGGAACGTGCACGTTGAGTCTCACGGGGATTACCGCGAGCAGGAAGAGGGTGAATCAATGGACACAGCCGTGTCGTCCCCCACCGCAGGCAGGGGACGGTCGGGGCGATCAGCCCCGCAGTATGCGAGGTCCGGTGGGTCGGGCAGTCGTCGACAGGAGCACAGCGTGGCCTACAGCCATGCCCCTAGTGCAGCTGCCACGGTCAGCCTCCCCGTGGAGGTAGAGGTGGCACCTCAGGAGCTCACGCGCATTATAGTGCACGAGATGGTTGACGAGATGGTGAGGCCATCGCTGATGCACAAGGCAAGGCACTCACCCGACAAGCAGAAGCGACAGAGAGGCAAGGCGACGATCTCGCCGAGCACAACAGATATATCAACAATCGACTCGCTGAGCAAGACGAAAAGCTCGACCGACTAGAGGAGTTGCTACGGCAACTAGTTCCCTCACCAGGAGGGATGCCGGGTACGGGCCCCAAAAACACGGGGCAACCACAGGTGATCCACACACGGACGGTACGGATTGGGGAGGATCGAGGACCGAGCCATAGCCCCCGATCGGGGTTTAGCGCTTTGTCAAATACCCTTCGCAAGGCCCCTCCTCACACAGGAGGGATCATCACCAGCACCCCCATCCCAGCGGGACACAGTTACGCTGCCCCGGTTTGGATGGCAGGAGACCTACGCCGCGCCGTGTTTACGGTGCCCCAGGACCACTGACGAGTGTCGGAGGCCTTTAACCGACGGCAATCTGACGCCTGGACTCACTGGGGACAACCGACCACCCCAAGAGGCGGACCGACCATTAGTCAGCCCGAACCAGTACACCCCATCGCTCAGCCGACACCACAAGCCGCTGGCCCACCCGGTTCATTGGGCAACCCATTACGGATACCGAGCCCGGCGGTGCGTCCGGACGTTACACAGTTGGGAGTACCGAGGATTGAAGTGCCTCGGCAGGAGGTACCACGTCAGGAGGTGCCGCGGCACAAAGCCCCGAGACAGGAGGCCCCGAGGCAGGAGACGCCGAGGCGAGAAGCCCCGGTGGCCGATCCCCCAGCACCGAGCCCAGCTCAGGCTGCCCAGGTACCCCAAGCAGTGGGGTACCCCATCGGAGCACAACCAACCGGTAGTATATCTCGGATGGTGATAGGGGCCCTGCAGGCCCATTCCGGGGAAACCCCGGAGATGTGTAAGATGATGTCCCAACTGGGACTGAAGGTCACACCTCCCGCCTTGTATAAAGGCGAAACAGAGGCACTTAAGTTCGAACAGTGGGTAGCCGCGATGCTCCGGTATTTCCGGATGCTAGGCATACTGGGCCCGGCGCACGACCAAATACATGTCAGTATTATAGGTCACCACTGCGAAGACGCAGCTCAAAACTGGTTCCACCGGGAGGTGGAATCAATAGGCGGGCCAGAAGAATGGTCCACACTCAAAGTATTCCAAGGCCTACAATCCCGCTTCATAATGCAACGATCCGCCGCAGAGGTGGGCCGAGAGTTCCGAGAACTCACGCAGGGCACTCGGGACGTACAGGAGCTCTACCAGGAGCTCCGAGTGTTGGCGTCGCAATTACCGGATCAGCCGGATAATTATACGTTTAACTACCAGTTCCTACGCGCGCTCAACCCAATCCTGGCAGCCAGGGTAATATTGTTCGGCTACTCAGCCGAATCAACAACAATCGACATGCTTGTCTGCGCCACGGAGGACACGGAAGCTGCTATGAAGATGAAGCGGGACTTCGAAGGCGCGAGAGACGCGCCCTTGGGAGTAGGGAAACGAAGCCTGACAAAGTCAGGCCAATCGTTGTCGTACGCGGGGTACTCCACGTCTCCCGCAGCAGGAAAGGCCCCAGCGACTGCTGGAACAAAGGCTGGCCAGAGTACACGGGCCACGACGGGTACGCGAACAGATACCCGTCCGCCAAGGACGACGAGCGACAAGGACTGCTACAATTGCGGCAAACGAGGCCACATCGTGTCGAAATGCCCCCAACCCAGGGCGTTAACAGGCATGGCGGCCCGAGTGGACGCCGAGGAATCCAAGATTGAGGATGAGGACAGTACAGTCCCCACCGCACTAATGGACTCGGACTCGGACGACAACAAGGACCGAGCTGTGGAAAGCGCCCCAGAAGCTGGGGCAGCAGAGGGAACGGACTGGGATGACCCCATCTGGGAGGGGTTCGATCAGGACTTCCCCATAGGGGGTAAAGGATGCACGATTGTTCCCCTGAATGAGGAGGTACCAGGGTGTGTTGCATGACCGGAGGATCCGGATACCCCGGACTTACACGCCCCGTCGTCGCGAAAGAAAGGCCACCTGTCGAAAGACGGGCAGCCAGTGCAGCTACCAGAGGACCAGCAACCCATCACTGGCTTCTACCGGGTAGGAGGGGTCATAGCCCACATCATGTTCGACTCGGGATCAGGCACCAATATGGTGTCCCCTGACTTCGTGCGCGCGTCAGGACTTCAGCCAGTCAAACTGGACCAACTGGTTGGGCTCCAGATGGTGCTTGTGGGGAGTAGGGGCAGGTTAAACTACGGCCTGAACGCCGAAGTAGAGGTGGGGCCGGTCAACTGGTCCCAATATTTCGATGTAGCTAACATTGAAAAATACGATATAATCCTGGGTCTCCTGTTCCTGAGGCAAACTGAGGCACGAATGGATTTCACGACAATGGAGCTGATAATTGGGGAACAACGACTAGCAACCCAGCACCGGGCCGATGCGAAACCTAAGGGGCGTGCAGTGAAGCCCATGGCAGTGACGGCCGCAGCAACCACGGCGGCTGAACCAGCCCTCTCACAAGGGGGCCAAGACGAGAAATGACTCCATGGCAGCCCGAGCAGGGGGCCGGACGAGGTCTGGCTCCATAAGTTAAGGCAGAAGTGGCGCGTGAAATTCGCACCACTTATGGAGGAACCACCTCCCAAGCTACCACCCCTGATTGAGATAAACCACAAAATTCGGTTCATAGACAAAAAAGCTAAAGCGGTGTACCACTGGTCGAGATGCCCAGAGGCGCTAAAACCACAGTTAATGGAAAAAATTTCAAAATATACGGCTGCCCAGTGGTGGGTAGCGGGCGTCGCGGATGAAGTGGCACCCATGCTATGCTTGTTCAAAAAGGACAAGCAGACACTCCGCACCGTAATCGACCTGCGAAAAAGGAACGATAACACGGTGAAGGACCTGACCCCGTTCCAGGACCAGGATGAAATCCGGGAAGCGGTCGCTTGGGCGAAATACCGCTCGAAACTGGACATGACGAGCGCATATGAGCAGATCCGGGTTAACCCGGACCATGTGCACAAAACCTCGTTCCAGACTGTGTTTGGGATGTTCTACAGCAACGTTATGCACCTCGGGGATTGCAATGCCCCGAGCACATTCCAACGCCTGATGACCCGGTTGTTCCGGGACTACATAGGTCAAGGAATTTACGTATACCTCGACGACATATTCGTGTATGCCAACACAATTGAGGAGCACGAGCGGCTCCTCGAGATGGTACTGCGCATTCTTAAGGAGGCGCAAATGTACCTATCGGAGAAAAAAGTCGAGTTTTACGCCAAGCAGATGGACTGCCTGGGTCACGTTGTGGACGACCGTGGAATTCATGCGGACAAGGATAAGATGGCCATTATCAGACAATGGCCTACACCTCGGAACGTACTAGACGTCCAGAGACTGCTGGGCCTGGTGCAATACCTGGCCGCATACATGCCCGACGTAAGTGCATATACGACGCCGATATCAGCGCTGATGCGAAAGGGGTGCCCGTTTGTGTGGACACCACTGCACGAGAGGTGCCTGGACGCCATCAAGGGGCTTGTGTGCAGCGCGCCGATCCTACAACCAATTGACGCGGCCAAAGACGAGCCTATATGGCTCATCACTGACGCGTCAGTCGCAGGGGTAGGGTGCCTGTACGGACAGCGGAAGGATTGGCGGACCCTCCGACCGGCAGGGTTCCATTCGAGGAAGTTCACCTCGGCGCAGATGAACTACCGGACACACGAACAAGAGCTCCTCGGGATACTCGAGGGGCTTATGAAGTGGGAGGACAAGTTGGTGGGCCAGAAATCTAAGGTATTGACCGACCACCACAGCCTCCGATGGCTTAAATCCCAGCCAGATCTGTCGCGACGACAGATCCGTTGGCTGGAATAGCTGTTGAGGTTTGACTTTGACATTGAATACATCCCGGGAACGTCAAACGTCGTGGCCAACGCGCTATCGCGAGGATACGAGAGTGACGAACCGGGGGAAACCCGGGGACCAGGCGAGTTCGTCAACGCAGACGTACAACTGGACCCCAAAGGGGAGGATGCGCCGGGAATACCGGCATTTGGGGTAGTAATGACCACGCAGCCTAGACAGTCGCGTAGACTGAGGCAAAAGATGGAACAGCAGGTCGGAGGAGTGGCCCCTCAAAACGTGACCGAGACCACAGGGGCGCCGCTGGGAACGGCAGTAGTGGATACAGGAGACAGCAACCGGGCGGACCCGGCCGCGGACAAAAACCAGAGCAAGCCTCCAGTGACCCTGAAGGACAAGCTACTGAACTGTATGCGCAACGCGTACGGGGACGACCCAGTATTGGGAAAGATTGTCACCCGACCAGCTGGGCAGACAGGTTTCAAAATACGAGATGGGCTGGTGTATACCAGAAAGGGGAACCTCCTGTGCATCCCGGAAGCTCTGTTCAAACGTCGGCGAATAGCTGAACAAATAATAGACTCGGCGCACAAGGCGCTGGGTCACATGGGGGAGGACAAAACGCTGGTGTACATATGCCAGTGGTACTGGTGGCCCAAGGTGGGCCGTGACATGCAGGAATTCTGCAAGTCGTGCGGGGCCTGCCAGATGATGAAGACGTCGTCCAGACGCCCCCAGGGGTTGCTGCACACCCTACCAATACCCAATCGACCCTGGGGGTCGATCGGCATCGACTTCGTAGGGCCGCTGCCCATATCAAACGGGGCAGACTACCTATTGGTGGTTATATGCCGCCTTACGTCGATGGTTCACTTAGTACCGCTCAAGAGAACGGTACGGGCCTTGGAAGTTGCTTCGGCGTTGGTAAAGGAGGTTGTACGATTGCACGGTCTGCCTGACTCAATCGTGTCGGACCGGGACGCGAAGTTCACGTCGATAATGTGGCGGGAGGTGCATAGGTTATTGGGGATCAAGCTGTTAATGTCGACGGCGTTCCACCCGCAGACGGATGGAGCAACGGAGAGGGCCAATTGAACGATTGGCCAGATACTCAGAACACTGGTGGACAGCAATCAGAAGAACTGGGAGCAGGCGCTGCCGATGGTGGAGCTGGCGATAAACTCCAGCATTAGCTCAACGACGGGGTTCGCCCCGTTCGAGTTGAACTACGGATGGATGCCTCGCCTGCTTAGCGGAGTAGCTGCGAAATCTGCGTTCCGAGGGGTGGAACAGTGGGCAGCATTAGCCATCAACAACCTCGAACGTGCATTCGACGTGATCATTGCCAGCAGGGTACTCCAAACCGATCAAGCGAACGCGAGGAGGTGGCCAGACGACCCACTGTTGGAAGTGGGCTCGAAGACCTATCTGTCCACCGAGAACCTGTCCCTGCCCAAAGCTAGAGCAGCCAAACTGGCCCCGAAGTACATCGGGCCCTACACTATCGTTGATCGAAACGTGGGGAAGTCCATGTACACTCTGGAGCTACCAGAGGTTCTCCGCAAACGGAGGGTACACCCAACGTTCCACGCGCGGCTGTTGCGGCCGCACTTCCTGAACAACAGCCACCTGTTTCTGAACAGGGATCCGGGACATTACTACGACTTTGGGGCTGACCCCGAGCAAGAGTGGGTGGTAGACGAGATCGCCAACCACAAGTGGGAGGGCAAGGCCCTCTGGTTACACGTCCGATGGGACGCGGGTGACATGTCATGGGAGTCACTGGAGACGTGCAACGAACTAGAGGCACTGGATCGCTACCTCGAGTTGCGGGGCGTGAAACACCCTGGCGATCTCTCTGCATAAAAATCGGGAAATGGGGCAAGGGATAAAGGGGTCACATGATCAACACGGAGCAGCACCCAACCACCACATGTCGGAGCAGCACGACAGCGAGGCCCCCCGAGGGTGTGCCCTCACCCAAAGCCCCAAGCCCGGGATGGCGTCCCCTGCATCACGCAGGGGAGTCTCCACCCCACCCTGTAGCCCCGCTGAATTGAAGAGGAACCAGAGGCTGGTAGGTTTTTGCAAAGTGCATTGAACCTGTATTCATTTTTCATACTTGCATGGTCCAGAGGTGTCAAATTCAGAACCTCCAACAATGCAAATCTCAACAAATGAGCAGGTGGGAGAGACTGGGCCCACTGTAGAACAACAAGACAAGACCTGCAAGGAAAAGGGAAAAGGAGGGAGATGGGCATGATTGAAATGGAACAAATGGAAACTGGTGAGACAAAGAAGAAGTGGGGAAAGCTTGAGATACTGATCAGCTGAGCAGATACCAGCCTGGGAGACATGGGTGGGGCGGGTGGGACGGGCGATATGGGTGGGACAGGTGAGCCAAGTGAGACAGGCAAGCCAGGCAAGACAGGTGGGATGGGCAAGACAGGTGAGACAGGCGAGATAGGTGGGATGGGCAAGACAGGTGAGACAGGCAAGACAGGCAGGACAGGTGTGATTGGAATGAGTCAACTAGAGACAGGCCAGATGAACCAGGCAGAGACAGATACAGGGAATATCACAAAGGAGACAAGGAGGAAAGACTTGGGCGAGAAGGACACAGAGCAAGAAGGAGAGCCAGAAGGGGAGCCAGAGGGCAATGGGCAGACAGGTGGGGAGGAGTAAGTAGGTGAGGTGGATGCAGAGGGAGAGGAGGAATTGGAAGAAGAGGGGGATGAAACTGAAACTGAAGGGCAAGGGGAAGAATGGCAGAGAAAAGGGGGCAAGAAGGCTGTGCATATGCAAGTAGCCAATGCATCCCAGGAGAAAAAAGGCAAGTTAACTCATAGGACATATGTCCATTCATACTCCCAAACTAACTGTAATGTTAGCTCTCCACCAGTTTAGCCGTAGTTCAAGACTCAAGTCACAGGTCATTCCTACAGACCTGGTTCCTAGTGGCAAAATACCCACCCCTTCAAGAAAGAAGCCTACTCCCTCAATATCTACTCCCTCAAAATCCACTCCCTCAAAATCCACGCCCTCAGAATCCACTCCCTCGAAATCCACCTCCTCTATATTTAATCAATTTCCTGCCCCCCAGGATCTAGCCTGGTCTAAAGAGAGCAATGTGAATAATGCATCTCTTAGTGCACAGCAAGAACAGTATATGAGGAATTTTGGGGTATACATGCCTGAAGCACCCCCCCTTGGACCTACACTTTGTCCATCAGAAAAGGTACAAGAATGAAGTTAAAGTCAAAGATTTTTATTAATATTCTCCAAAGAAATTGACACATCTCAAGGTCCACCTTTGCCGGGCAGAGAAGGTATCATGCTCCTCCCATACCATATGTAGCCCAACAGATCAGTGATATCTCCTGTTGGTAGTATGTTTACTGACCATGCAACACAGGCTCCAGACGAAGAGCTATTCCGGCAAATCATGGACATCTCTCTGGAGCCAGGGGTAAACCCTTCAGTCTGCTATTTCACCAGTGCTGATGCTGGTGCCCTGTCCAGAGAGGTAGCACAATCTACCTTTGCTAATAGTCACATTGTTGTGCTTCCTCTACCTGGCCCCCAACCAAGGACTAAATGGGAAGACAAGGATGCGGGAATTCACTTTGGGCCATTGCATAGAAAGCTTTGGTTCCAGGTTCACAGTGTGTCCCTCTTTCTTTCATCTAATAAAGTAGTAACTGGTCTATCCAGACATGGCCCACCAATCTCACGAGATTGATCATCACCAAGACTTCTCCCAAGTGGGAACACTTGAGGAAATCCTGTCCCAAATCAACAATCCAGTGAACGGGTGTATGGTCAATCTTTTGGATATGTCAGACCCAAGCCAAGCCAATCCATTTCAGTTCCTCTGCTCCTCCAGTAAATAATTGAATTCACTCCCATTCAGTTAACTGACAAATGGTTATGAATCTTGACAATGGGGAGATGGCCTCTGTTTCCACCTCCAAAGAGCCCGGCATGTGGGAAACCTGGCCAGAGGGGATGTCTTGGTTCCTGGTTGCCTCTGGTGGGGCTCTCACCTCAGATAATATCAATGGAGGTGGGCTGGCTACCTGGGTACATATGGCCAAGGGACCTGGGAAAATCTGGATACTATGGATAGGAAGAAAAGGTCAAGATGGTTTTGACAACTACCAGCCCTGGATCCTAGATCCATAGGTAGGCCAGAGCCCCAGCTTTGAATTTCTTTTGGAGGAGTTCATATGGTACTTGGTTTATTTGCCAGAGGGTAGCACCCTGTAAGTACCTTTTGTTTCTCCAATACAAAATCTCACTCTGCTCCTAGGTTTATGAGCCCATATATCCCCCATCTTGTTTTGGCTCTAGGGGCCACCTTTACTATGGGTGGCCATTTTTTCTCCAGTCAGAATTGCAATTGCACCCTTCATGTGTATCTACTGGAGCCACACCATGGACCTGGAATTACCAATCCATCTCACCCCACTGCTGCTTCCCTTATCCATTGCATGGTTTTACATGCCCATTCTTGCCCCAAAAGAGTTGAAAAGCGCCAGTCTGGGATGAAGATACCCCATTTCCTTACTCCCCAGAAAATCTGGCCTGCTTAATTGAACTGGTTGGCACTGCTAAAGGTCAGAAAACATTTCTGCCCTGGCTCAAGAACAAGGCAGGGGTATTGCAGGCTTGCCTAACCCAAAAGCTGGCCAGAGATCTTTTACAATGGAAGGATGCTGGTGCCCAAGTGAAGGCCCTCACACAACGATGTGAAGAATGGTTAGAGCTAGTGACAAAGAATGGGGCATCCTATATAACAGTTAACTAAACTTTTGTGTACTTGTGTATAGTTCAACCTGATCGTATTCAGCTCTAACAAACAATTTAAGTGTTGAACAGCATAGATGAAGTATTTTTTCTCACGGAGGCTATCAGTCCTCAACTAGGTCTTTAAATGAACACCAGCACTCTGGAGGGTAGATTCTATCACATATTGTGTACCCATTGTCAGCCTCACATACACGTCCAAACTGAGATATTGTCAGCCCAAAGTCACCCAAACAGATATCAATATCAAGTGCTGTGTATCCAAGTGGACCCCATCAATGTCAGTTCAAATCAAGCCAAACAGCTGTCAATGTTGTCAGAAAATCACTGCAGATGTTGTTGCAACAACCACAACCACCCCATGTAACCTGGATGGCCATCCCAGAGGAGCAGGCGGCTGCCACTGTGTGCTTCAATGGGAGGATTGACTGCTGGTGGGACCTGTATGGCAGCATCCACTGGTGGGCAGTTGGGCCATGCCAAGAAGGCAATGGAGCCATTACACCAAGAATCCTTTGCCCCATGTCTCACCAGTTACATAATAGAGGTCATGAGTGGGCTAGGTATATATTCTCCCTGTCCTATCCACCTAGCTCACATCTAACACTGTCTCAAGCCCCCAAGCCTCCAATCCTGCTCTCAGCTTTCTCCAGCACATTACTGCCAAGCTGAACCCATTCGTCAGAACTCATTCCCCAGGCATGACACGAAACATATCCCCTTGATGAATAAACCCAGCAGGGATAACCTGGAATAAAGATGTACAAATCTTGGTGCATTGGGATGCAAGGACTGAGACCAAAGCTAAGTTAAGGAGAGTAGTGGCACACATGAGTGCATGGTTGGCAATGGCAGTAAAGGGGTTTGTGTCAACTGGCCCTGCCATGCACTACACCACACCGTCAAAGGGCCAGTTGTTGTCTGATTGGCCTTCCCTCAAGAGTCTCATCATTGTTGGATATGGGTAGGTTGCTATCATACAAGATTGAACAACAAGTGTGAGCACCAGTTGGCTATAGAGAGCTAAAACTGTCAATAGGCACTTAGATCATGTGTGGAAAACATATGACCGTCATAGGGTGCATGTTGCCCAGGGTATGCAAGTTCCATAATGGACACAGTCAACTGATGAGGGGTGATTATCTGGGGCTCAGTGTATTTGCTGGAGTACAGTAAGCCTGCGCTGAGCATATTCATGGCCCTGCTCAGGGTAGCAACCATGATGGTCAAATGAGTGGGCTGTGTGGATGTTTCCCTGTTTTGGTCCCATGCGCCTTCCCCCCAGTGTAACTTGATGCACACATAGAACATTGCACACCAAGAAGTTAGGTCACAATTGTAGACACATTAATGTTAATGAAACAAAGTCCCCAAAATCAGAACTACTTGTTGAGTTGATTCTCAATGAAGTTCAGAACAGATAATAGCCAAATTGTGACATCTGAGTACAGAAAGCATTGCATAACAAACACAAGTGTCTTCTTGGAGCCAGTTCCAGCAAGATAGAGCACATCCTTCCCAGAGTATGAAGTAGTAGCAATATTGACTCAATGCCAGTATATAATGATTCCTGTAGCCTCTAGAGTTTGCATTGTAAGGGTCTCCACAAGAGTGAGCAGATGGGTCAGAGTAGCATCAGGAAAAAGCAGGTTTTTCATTCATGTATCATCCTTGGTGTACCCAGGTTTAATGGATTTCACCCTGTTTAAGAGAATTTATAGAATTTATAGAATTTAATGGAATTAACACATTTAAGCGTTTAGGTGTTTGATAAATTTAGTAAACAGTCTTAAATTCACATGAATTCCTGTTAATCCATATGAATAAAGCTCATATAGTGGTAAATTTAGGTGTACGAAAGGGGGGAGTCATAAATTCTTGAAACACCTTAATTCAAGTGAATTTATTTGGATACATGTGAATAACATTTTTCCATTTTTCCCAACAAGGGATAACATCCCAAGGTATAGCAGACTCCATGATGTGTTTGAAGCATAGCAAAATGTCCTAGAGACTCCTTTATCTGGTAATTGACATTATATCATGTTTCGAGCTCCCAGAGAGCTTTGATGGCAAGTGTGGTGGCTGTCAAGGATGGGGAGAGACCCGAGATCATAATTTGAAATTTGCCCTTCCCTAGTAGATCTCAAGCTTTTGCACATGCATTCTTGGTTGAAATCATGTCAAGTTTTTACTTCTAATTGAACAAACCGTGCCTATAGGTCATTTACAACACTGTTTCTAATTATAGCACATGTATCTACAAGTGGTGGAGATGGTGGTGGCCTAGTCTACTATGACAAGTGCCTGGAAAAAGTGGAAATACTATAAACATTTTGCTATTCATCACCTGTTATGTGGTGTAATTAAGCTCAATCTACTGGATTATACTGGATTATATCTGATTTGGTATGATTCTACACTCCGCATCTTTATGTGATGTAATCCATGGTGGCTGTAGATTTCAAATATGTCCCAAGATAGCAGCTGTTTCTAGGAGCTTGCATTTGAAATCAGAAGCCAAATCGACCAAGAAATGATGGAGAAAAGAGCAAAATACATACCAAAATTTTCTCAGAATCGTGTTTCCGAGACAAAAATGTGATTTTCTCGATAGTTCATTTGACAATTTCAAATCTAACTTCACTTAACTAACTTTCAGGGTGGTTCGCAACTTTCATATTGTTTCAAATTTATCCCAAAAAGGCAATTTCAATTGCCAATTTGATCAATCTCCTCATCCAGCCAGCCCTTTTTCCATCTCTTGTTGACCAAACAGGCTATATGCCTAGGAAATACCCCCAGGGAAGGCTTTGGGTGCACTGGCAGGAGGTGACAGGGTGTGGTGAGGCTGCAACCACAGGGTTGAAGTCAGGTGACAAGTGGGTGTTCACTTAAGTCCCTGATCTGACTTGCCTATTGGGGACATGTTCATTTGGCAAAATATACTCAATTTTATAGATTATAGGATCATAGCAATTTCTATAATCCATATAATTTGGGGTTAATTGGGCTTTATTGGGGATGCTAATGGGGGGGAGCGTAGAACCAGCATAATCATGTTATACAGGCTAATTGGCTATTATAGCACACTATAATTCCTCCACCTTTCCTCTGACTAGTGTGCCAAGCTCCATGTGGAAGTGATCAGCTGCCATTTGCTTGCTAACATAAGCCATGTCCCAAAATGGAGATTCTCTGCAAAAACGAGAAAAGCTCTCAGTGCTCCAGAGAGCTGCGGAAG
>JANWGL010000246.1:584-12210 GCA_025200755.1 Ceratobasidium sp. C01
AATCCCCTTTTTGCTGATGTCAATATACTGAGCAGGTTAACCTCCTGGACACGCAGTGAGTCTATGTGGTGGACAGCCTACTGAGGACAAGCCAGGCCTTGTCCTGCAGGGGGGGTTTAGGGGGGTGGCACTACCCATTTGACTGTATTTGTTGTCTGCTCATATTTTGGTGCCTGGCCCCTGTGTTTATTTCTTTAGTCTTAGCCTTAAACGTGATCCACTCACTCCCCGTTTCTGCCTGTTATTTACACACTTGAATATATGTATTGTGCACATGTTCCACAACTGTATGCCTGTAAGATATGAGACCACACTTCAGTCTTACATAACCACATGAGTTGATATACAATTACATACACACGCAACGTGCTTACCCTTTCAGCCTTCTGGTAGTTTTGGGTGCTTGCCCACATCACCTGCAGCTCCTCCTCAGTCTTTTCCATCTCCCACCCTAAGGTTTGTGATGATTTGATGGGGCCATGGGGAAGAAGCATGACAATCTGTTCATCAGTTAGGTTGCAGAGAACACCAGACAATTCACTATGATCATTGGGGATTGTTGACCGGAACCTGAGAATGTAAGTTAGGATCCAGGCTATCTGCTTGAGAAGCAATGTCTTCCAGTGTGGGTAAGGCTGACAGTACTCTGTCTCCAGATTGACAAACTGGGCCTGCAGGGTATCTGGCTCGCCGTAACAGTCCTCAAAGTCTGGACAAATGTCCTTCACAGCTGAGACATCCAGCATCCAGTAGAAAGTCTTCTGTGTATGCTGCTATGTCCTCAATTATTTATAAAACCATCAAAATTGTTGCAAACATGACTCACCTTCAACCTATTTTCATTTAGCCCACCTTTCTTCTTCCCAGTATGGCTTCAAGTCTCACCAACAACCTTAGAAACAATTGGGACAAGCTCAGGGGTGTGCATTGGGTTAGACACATAGGGCCTAAAGTCAGAAACGACAGGGCCTGTCGATGGCAATGGAGCCACCACTTGAGTTGCTTTAGGAAAAAGCAGGTTTTTCATTCATGTAACATCCTTGGTTTACCCAGGTTTAATGGATTTCACCCTGTTTAAGAAAATTTATGGAATTTAATGGAATTAACAGGTTTAGGTGTTTAGGTGTTTAATAAATTTAGTAAACGATCTTAAATCCACGTAGGTTCATGTTAATGCATATGAATGAAGCCCATATACTGGTAAATTTAGGTGTACAAAAGGGGGGAGTCGTAAATTCTTGAAACACCTTAATCCAGGTAAATTTATTCGGATACATGTGGATGATAGTTTTCCATTTTTCCTGACTTGAATCTGCTGGCACCAATCAGCCCACCTCAACTATGAGGCGTGTGAGTTCTCATCCAATCGTCTGTGTTGGTCATCATCAAGAGCTTTATACTCTTCAAATATATTGGCTAGATTGTTGATATGTCTCTTGAGCAAAAGTGTTGAATGAGTGGAGGTTAGCTGGTTTGGGATTGAGGGCATATCTAAAGGATATTGTTAATGTGATGCAGCAATAGGAATGCGCAGATACCTACCAGAGCCATTCTTGGACGTAACTCCCTTTCCTTTGGTGATTTCATTAGCAGTAACAACCTGAGAAACCGTTTCCTCTACCTCAGAGTCAAACACTATGTTGAAATTGAGTTGCACTCTTTGTACGCAATGCCAAGGTTACTTACATGTTACCTCTAGCGGTGTAGGTTCTTTCTAAAACTTGTGGGTATTGCAAGGCGTTGGGATACTGTTGTGAGCTGGCTTGAGAAACATAGAAGACAAGGTGTGAGGAGGGACAGATCCCTGACCAGGGGGAAAGTAGATTTCGGGAAGTGAAATGACCCAGACCCTGTCCTACGAGCCACACTAATAGAAGGGGGAGCATATGGTGCTGACTTGGTTTGCTTTGCAAGCGGCTCTGAGGTAGCATTTGGCTCATTGTTGGGATTGTCCCTCAGTTCCATGTAGCTGCCGGTCATGGTCTTGTTCTTTGGCATGATTAATTTAAATCAGAATGGGATGGGATAGTAACTATGTCTAGGAGGTAGAATATGAATTTACAAAGTGCTAGCCTCGCGCTCAGACTTTTCAAAATGCTACAGCATATGGTTTTGTGAGCTCGCTGGTTTGTGTTGTGCAATTGCAGCTTGCATATCCTAAACTTGGCTAGCTATCTCTTCTCCTTAGGGTCCCCTGATCAACACTGCTTGGCACTTGGTGGAACACTAACTAAGGTGGAGTATGCCAACATGCGCCAGTTCAAAAGATGCCAGTGTACATGCTACTACTATATCTGTTACTAGATCAATCACAGAGCCTCTCTATTTGCACCTCTTGTGGTTTTGCACACCTTACTGGTTGTTATTGTGATACTCTTATGTAATATGTCTAAATTTGGACATTTGGCCAACCCTTGCCAGCACTCACACAGGCTTTCCAAATAATATGATTGAGTGTCAGTACCACAACCCAGGAGTGCTCAGAACACTCCCACAATACATCTAAAGTTGTTCCAGCCCCCGGTGAGGTGAGGATCAACCTCTCCAGGGTGTGGAGGGGGTTTGCCTTGTGCCTTTGCTGTTGCCAAGCCAAGCTGATGCTGCAGGTTCTGTGATCAAGAATGGCAATGTGCTTCTTGGGTGGTTTGCACCTAATAGACACATGGGGGTTTATAATACACATATATCTATCTGCAGTCTACAAATATGTCTGGTAATTCCCACAGAGTTTACTCTGACTTACCTGCAAACGAGGTAACAGGCAGAGTGTGCCCTCTCCCCTCTCCAGAAGGCTCACTTGGGAGCCAGCGCGCCACTAAACGTTGCATGTGATTTGTCACAACCCAAAGTTAGGGAAGTGTGCTAGGTGTGGTAGGTGGTTGGGAATCACTCTTGGACACTTTAATTAGCTATTATTAAGTCTGCTGGACTTGCTACACTGGGGAGAAGGGCAAGGTGAAAGTGTTCTGGGGCATCCAGAGACACTTGAGCCTTCCATATATACACAACTATTTACAGGAAGAGACCAAACATCAATCTACATGATAATGAAGGGGGATATTAGAGAAGCACACGTTCCATGTGGTGCATAAATCTCAAGAAGCACAGGAGATGCCCCACATAGATAAGACATCAGTAGAGTTGACCATGAAGTCATTGGCCATAGAATGTTTGGCAAGTGGCTGTTGTTTGTGCTGGGGATTGCCAAGGATGGATTGAAAGACTGGGGCAACAGTGGTATGCAGCAGGGACTGGTGTGAGACCTGATCAACCAATCAGCGGTGAACATGTGGCCCTAACTGGTTAACTTACATGACTTGTCCCCAAAAATTCATCCCAGCTGACCTGCTCACAGCCTTCCCAACAAATAGCATCTTATTTACATAATGGGGGTGTCACTATGTAGTTATAGGTACTTATACAATCATGCCGTAACCCATGAGAGGGACTCAGGAGAGAATCAAAAGGAACTCTAGGGAACAGAATATCCTGGCTGAAAGCCCCAATCTTTAGCTTATTTATACCATTTTTCCCAGCGCTCTGCACCTCTGTTTTGGTGTCCGGTGACTTGGAATTTGACTTAGTGTTTGCTGCATGGACTTTAAGCTTTAGAGTTTGAGCTGTAAAACTTGTTTCTTGTCTTCTTCTGGTTTATGAGGATTATGTATGCAGCAGGAATATAAAGATCTTGAAGCACACCAAAGAAGAGGCAGGAGACTTAGGGATGTTGCACAGGTTTCCCACACACGGGAATCACGTGCAGGTGCAGGTGCAGGTGCGGGTTTGAGATTTTTGGTGCAGGATCCAGTGTGGGGAGCCGCGGAAACCCACATCAAAAACATGGGAAAATTGCAGGATATGCATTGAGCATTGGGGTATTTATCTCCGATCTTATTGTATTTTTCCAGTCACTTGAGCGCTCGCAATTGCCTGGTTAACTTACATGTAGCTCATATGCCTTCTGGCCTGAATTTGAGTTACCACAAAACCCACCAGAAATGCATGATACCTACACAGTGAAAAGGTTCCCATGTATTTTTACAGGGGTCAGGTATGTAAACTGGTCTGCCCTATAGTACGGGTATGTATTCACTGCCATGTAAAATTTACATGGGCATATGTATTTTACATCGACGTGCAATCGTATTACCTGCCTGTTCAATTTACATACCTCACGCATGTATACGGAAGATATATAAATGCATATAAAGTAATTACATTGCCAGGCGCTTACTCCTCCCCGCTCTCATATTCTTGGTCCTCTTCATTGAATACAGTCTGAGAGAGCTTGTCGCTGCAATTGATAATGACCCATTCCCCTGCTGGTCGCACTCCCCGAGTTTCTATCCTTCCCACAACATGCTTAATAGCGGTAATATTGAGGATAAAAGTTCTGCCAAGTATTGTGTATGAGGCATGTTACGTTGAAGCATCACCTTCGGCGTTCCTCGCCTCCGTCACCTGTGCGAGGATGTGAAGAGTCAGCTGGTCAATCCCAAAGCGAGGATTGGGAGGGAGAGTGAGGGCGAGGATGAAGTCTAAGCGCCCATAGCCGACCACTGTGACCATCTCAACCGGTCTATTCCTATAATTCTTGTTCCTATCCCTTTGGAAATGGAACTGTAATAAGTTAGTACCAAGAATGAAATGGGAATTGATAACTTACTCGAACAAAAGACAAATCCCTCTTGCCGTACGCCGTGAGTGGATTTGTAACACACGCACTCCAAATATAATCGACGTCATCAGCGATTCAAACCTTCCCCCAACGTTCAGCTGGGGTCAGAGTATATTCAAGCCACTCGTGAAAGGTGGGGCTGGGGTTATTGGTGCGTAGAGAGGCTGCAATTCGGCAACGGACATTTAGCTGGAGGGGAAAGCCGATGATGTGTGGATTATGAAGGATTGTATGCGGGTCTGTAGCGAATATATGAGATTTAATAATATATAAAACATAGCACTCACATTCATCATAAACATGCTTGTCGTGAGCCACCTGTTTCTCGTTACGTGTTTCTGTTTCTTTTCTCGTTGTTGTGGCTCCCTCCTCGGCTGCGCCTTACTGCGCAGCCTCTCTTCTTTCCTTTGCTGTGTGTACTGCGCAATGGACTCTTTCCCTGACCCATGCTGTGTACTGCGGCTGCACCTTACTGCGCACCACATGAGTTGGTGTACACTTATGTTTATCTGGTGCTGTGCACCCTTGTCTATATATTGAGCAATGAACAAGCCTGGATACTCCAGCTTGCTCTACCTCGTCTTATTATCTCTCTCTTTTCCTGAGACTATACCTTAAAGCAACACTTAGATTTCTCTCTCTCTCTGCTTCGTGACAGCTCAACTCTCCTCAGCAACGTTTCAGAGGGTCTTGACAGTGCTCCATAGTGCTCACATCTACCGGTGCCTCAGCCTTTCCAAACAGCAAAGCTTTGCGTAGCTCCCAGAAACACGTTGCGACCGCAGAGAGTTGAGCCATCTGGAGGACGTGCTTGTTGACGGTAGAATATGGAACCAGCTTTGATCTTGCACACGCGGTGACTTCCCGACAATACTGCTCGATTGAGAATGACTAGGAGACCCAGACGGGGCCGCATTGGAGGACGTTGTCTGCTACATGCAGAAGAGCTTGGAGCGTTAGTTTACATACGCTGAGTGGGTTGTAGTCATATTGATAGTAGTACCTAGGCGTTTTGTGACCTCAATACAACGAAAGGATTAAATTTACACTCACTCTTTGAACCTTTCAACATACCCTGTGACCTCCAACTGAAGCTGCTCGATTCGCTCAACCGTGTTCTCAAGCATCAGCAGGCACTTCAAGATGTCGACTAGCTCCAAGTAATGATCATAGTATTTCTGTCACAAGCGTCCGCGTAGAACAACAGGGCCGACGTAGATCAGCCAGAATGACCAAGTCTTGCCGCAAAATTGGCTCCAGCTAGTCTGAATGTTTGGAATCGGCCAAATAAACTTTGCCAGAAAAGACTTCGTTGCAGCCTCAGTCTCCAGTCCAATAGCAACCCAGTCAGCCTTCGAGAGCATATAGTCTTCGGACCCAGAGTCGTCAAGTCCAGCATAAGAGCCAGCCCAGAGACGCACCAGATTCGGGCTGTGATTAAGTAAGAATAAGTGCATGAACTCGTGAGGGTACAACGTCAGGCGTTGGATTGAGGGAATTTGGTCAAGAATAGACGGCCCAGCGATGCCGTATTTTTGAGCAAGCGTGTCGTACTCGCCAGGGATGTTCTTTACCATCTCCATTTTTTGTAGCTGAGCCTTCAAGTTCTCCTCGGTCCAAAGCCGCAGCGCAAGTGGGTCATATGAGCTAGTATGGTTGTCGGGATTGTCGGCGTTTAAGGGTTCGGTGAGAGGGATATAGTAGGTCTTCTTGGCGTGGTGGTAGACTCCAACACTAAGGCAGCCGCGACACTGAACAACAGCATTAGGGCCCTTCATCTCCTCCACCTGCTTGATTGCCAGCATATCGCCACAGACCATGACGGGGTGATGTCGAAGGAGGAAGTTGCGTCGAGTGAGGATGTTGTAAGTCTCAACGCCGCGCGCAAACCTGACACATTCATTGACAAATGGGGCAAGGAAAGAGTTGAAATCTTTCTGTTGGTTTGGCCCGGGGATAATCGCGATCGGGAGCACGTTGCGCATCTGCACTCAAATGCCTGGCAACAGATTCAAGATCTGCAGCATGATTGGCCAGCACGTGGCAGCCTGCAACCCAAACTCCTTGAAGACCGAGATGCCATCAGTCAATAAGGAGGTGGCAATGTCGTATTTCCCTGAAAAGAAACGGACGCCGGTGTCCTTGCCATTGATTACAATATTCCGCCCGCATAGATCCTTGTATGATTGAGAATCAAAGTAGTTGCTTAGGTCACCAGGTTCTTGAGGGTAATTATGGCAATATTCTAGAAGTTGAATGAGATCGGGGTTATTGAACATCGCCTGAAAGCGCACGATGGTTGGGATAAATTGATAACGCTGGTGTGGGGACCCTTTCTCGTCAAAGCGTCGCTCGCCACATTCAGAGCAGATTTCTTTGTCAGCGTACTCAAGCGTGAATGCGTGGCAAGTGTTGACACAGCAGTCATATAGTTCGGGGGTCACTCCAGAGAGCTTTCTGAGCCGGGTACCAAGGCGCTGAAGAGTGAGCAAAAATACTTTTTGTGGAAAGAGTATCGGATGCGCTCGTAGTTCCGCACCGAGATGTGGCCAAACTGACGAATGGCCATCATCTTTATGCTGTCCATTTCCTCCTCTGTAATCTGTTCAACAACTGAGAACTATTAGAACACATGAGTTATAACAATTGTATACCTGCTTACCCATTTCATCCAACTCATCCATGCGATCCTCCGCAAACCATCGATCATATTCACGATAGTCATTAGCGTCTGGGTTTTGATATCCGTCTTCATCAGGTGATAGCTCGTCTTCGGAGAGCTGGGGAGGAGTCGGCGGCAGGGTAGGGGGTGGTGTGCTAATGTTGTACCAGCTCCCTCGGGAACTGGCAGCGTCGTCCTCAATGTCGCTCTCTGAATTGTAGTGCATAGGTATATCTTTAGATTGAATTTACTATTATCCAAATATAAAGCGCATTTATTTGACTCACCAGGAAGCACTTGATCCTCGCCTTCATGTGTTTGGCCAGCTGGACCTGCACCATCCCCAAACGGCTCCAAGTCATCCAAAGCATCCGGATCAGCAGAGTTTATGGACCTGGACATTTTTCGGGTTTTTTCTGACGCAAGCGCACGTCCCTAAGATGTCAATAAACTGTTGAAGGGGAGTGTCGACGTCCACAGCCGCAAGTACACAGAACTTTACCCTCAGCATCATAAATTAATATAAGAGCCTTAGTATCACGTTCATTGCCAGATTTATTAGATTTGTCACTAGAGTTGCCAGATTTGTTACTAGAATAGCCGTCCCAGTGTGTATCCATAGTGGCTAGGGGTGGCGACACTTGGTGAAATTTGATCAAGGACATGCCCGTGACCGTGGTATTGCCAATTATTCTCTCGCTGCCTCTCTCCTCTCAACCTTCACCTCCATCCACCACGTAACTTCAAACACTAGAGCAAAAACTTTGGCTACATTGTTAGTATATTAATTAAACATGTTTGAGGTGTTTTATAACCAGTTTGTGCTATTCTACATATAGATCAGACATGTCACGTGTGGGAGAGTAAGTGATCGCCGATTGAAGCTAGCTTCGATTGATTCTCCAAATGAAAGCTGATTAGAACGTGTTACAGATTTGACCCAGCACAAATGCTGAGTTATTTTGCTGCCAACCCGGAGCTTATGGCTGGGTTTGCTGCCCTGATAGCCACACAAAAGCAGAAGGAAAGTGGAACTCCAAAAGGTAAGTGGCACGTGTGTTCACCAAGTTTGGATTTCACTCATTCTATTTGTTACTTAGAATTGTCTGCTATGTTAACGGACAAGATACAGCGTGGTCGTAACCTAGAGCGTCGATCACTCAACTTGTCTGCCAGCCCAGGCCGTTAGTTGCACTCGAGCTTGCACGATAGCCAACAGTAAGTCTCGCACTCAATTTTAACATCATATATTAACGGTTTATATTTCGGACGTTCTAAAACTATTGTCCTACCCTCAAAAAGCCGCGTATCTGCACATACACCCTCTTCTTCCACCCCACTAGCTCCACCATTGTGAGTTCCCTAGCATACATTCGCGATCTCATGAGTGATACTCACTCCAGGTTGTAGGACCAGACGTCAGGCCTCTCCAACATCATCTCGCGCCTGCATTCTTCCTCTCCCTCGTGCCGCCACGATGACTCTCCCATTTGCAGCCACTCTCCTCCTCCCTGCCGTCGCGATTTGCAGCAGAACAAGAACCAGAACCAAAGCCTGGACTGCTCCCATCACCGCTCAAATCCTCGTCCTCACTCTCGTTCTCGTTCTCGTTCTTGTTCTCGCCGACCCAGCTCTGGTACTCGCAACCCCAACCCTCGTTCTGGGTCTGGGTCTCCATCTCGGTGCTCACCACCTCGCCGTTCACGCTCGCCTTACCGTAGCCAATCACCGAGGAATCGTACCTCCGTCCGAGATCGCAATTGTACGCCGCCCCCTGATCATCGGGGTAATCCCAGCACCCAGGCTACCAGTTGTGACGACAATGGCGACAACGGTGATTTTGGCAACGACGGTGATGGCAACACCACTAGCTGGCACCCCTATGAGTTCTCCTACTCTATGATGCCGACCTCTTACAAGTTATGGACGACCGGCAACGGCAAACGTGCCCGCGGCAGGCGCGTTCAAAATGCCCAGGGAAAGATTGTCTACACATTTGTAGAAAAACTTGTAGACAGGCACAAGAAGTGGGATTACACGGAGGGGGTCTCCCATCCCTTCGGGCATAAGTACGGGTGTTACTTCAACCCGTACGCGGCCATTTTGGCACCACCTTCGGCCTACTGCCGGATTGATAGGGACCATAAGGTTCCTTTGCACGAGGCGATGGCACTCCAGACCAATCTGGAGTTCTGGTCCTTTGTTCGGGTAAGTCCCTTTACTCACATTTACTTCTATTTCTGACATCAATCCTAGCAAGTGGTCCGTAAAATAGTTAGCAGATACTGGCCGCAAAGCGTGAAGCTTGAGCCGGGCAAGAAACTCACATGGAGCCACTTTCCATTGGGGAGTCAACAGGAGATCTATAAGGCCGCAAGTAATTTGCTATTTTATTGAAAATATTTTTATCAATCCGCTTCGAATAGTGTTACAAGGAGCTCCCAATGCTTCAGCATTTTGTTGACAAAATGGGCCAAGACTGTTGGGCTGTTGCGGCAATCGCACAACAGTACCTTCAGAATTTGGGTCGTAAGTAAATTTAATAGTTTTCTGCATTTATTCAACAATTCTACTATATACAGGTACAGGTAAACATAGAGGACCTTCCCGGACGCGCAACGAGGACGACGAGGATGGGGGCTCAGATTCGGACGAGGATGAGGACAACGGCGAGGAGAAGCCACTTGGTGGAGCCAACGCGTCAGTGCCTAACCTTGCCGACTACTACAACGACTACCAAGACAACATGCCAACTCACCAATCAAACTCCGGTCGTTGACGTACGGGCGCTTCCAACACCTCTCGCACCCCAGCCAGCTCCTCCAGTCCCTCTCACACCCACCACACTGCTTCCAACCATCCTCACCTTCAGGCCGACAACCGCGCACATCCTAAATCCGCCAGTCCCCAGATAACCACAAACTTGTGGACCTCCGCTCTTCCACCGCAGCCCACCGATCGAGACAACCGCCGGGCCGACAAGATCGCCGCGGCATAGGAAGCCCGGAATCAGCCGAAGGACCCACATGCCTCAAAGTCTACTGACCAGCCATCAAAACCCGACCCTCACTTGTTAGCCAAAGGGAAGAACAAACCACGCAAGGAGCCTGGGCAGCCCGAGAAGCAGCCCGAGGAGCAAAATGATGAAGACACGGATGACGAGGTAAGTAAATGATCCTATGTTTAACTCTGCTGACTCCTTGTTGCCTAGGCTGTCCGTCGTCACCAAGTGAAGGTAAACGCTGCCCCACGCCAAACTATGACTCAAGCAAAAACAACTATACGTCGACTATCTTAATTCTCAGCTCTACTGACATCATTCAATACCCAGTCTAAGGTGTCAACAACCATAAAGAATAAACAAACCCCAGCGGCGCAGAAGAAACGCAAGGGGCCAGAGCCTGCACCAGAGGAAGAGGAGGTATGCATTTATGTGTATCTATTGTCTGCTCAACTAACTATATGTGGTACAGCCTTTCGAGCAGCGTGAAGAACCCCCAGCAAAAAAACTACCATCAGGCCGAAAATGGTGAGCCCAGCGCTCACAAACACTGACTTTCCTAACTTTACAAAGTGCCCGCCTCCACCACCCAAGCCTGAACCTCCCGTCGTTCCTGCACCTCCTGGCGCAGCTGAAGCGGCAAGTAGTACTGCCACAGTTCCTCACACTGACGATCCAATCGCACCGGTACCAGCAAACTCCACCAATGCCGCAAATGTGAGTTCGCTATAATATATACTTCTTTTACTAACTTTGATAATGTGTAGTCCCGTTCTCGCATTGTCAGTGTGACTAGACAACGGGTAGCCATTCCTCCAATGTTCGCTCGCGCGCTCTTCTCCCGCAAGCAAGCCTGAATTGACAAGTCACCCATACCCGTGCTCGCAGGTTGCCTCATTATTCTTTCAATTCTATTCTTCCCCTTTAAACTCTTCCTTCCTTCCATTGATCACTCGGACTCCGCCTCCCTCAGAATCGGACTGTCTCCTCCCCAGACTCTGTCTTTCCCGCTTTGACTGTA
Source organism: Ceratobasidium sp. C01 (assembly GCA_025200755.1). Lineage (NCBI taxonomy): Eukaryota > Fungi > Basidiomycota > Agaricomycetes > Cantharellales > Ceratobasidiaceae > Ceratobasidium > Ceratobasidium sp. C01. The sequence goes on from JANWGL010000246.1 coordinate 11,947, forward strand.
CCGCCGACCAATGGCCACTTAAACCCCATATTGCACTGGGTGCGATTATACTGTCACTTGGCCGCTTTTTGTAGTTCGAATAGAGGTATTATAGATTAATTGTATGGTATGTACACCTGTATTATACATATGTAAAACCGGTCAAATACACTGGTAAAACATGTATGAATACGTTCGTGCGACATGTAAACTCAATGAGAAAAATACATACCAATCAAGTGTAAACAGGCCAGTGTCCATGCGGGGAACTTGATTGCTAACCCA
>JANWGL010000249.1:0-14164 GCA_025200755.1 Ceratobasidium sp. C01
CCAGTTCCGCGTTCGTCCCTAACGCTGTTTGAACCACTCGGCGGGTTAAAATACAGGACAGGCGTTGGTTGAGCAATGCTGACCTGGGGAGGAAGCAACACAATCAATGACGAAGTTGGTCCAGTAGGAGAGAGTATAGCAAGTAGGTCTTTCCGACTCACCGGAAGTGGTGAGTATGGTCAAGCATATCTACCTAGGGGTGGATACATTCGAGATCAGGGAGCGGCTTGATTATATTTATATAGTACGAACGCGTACCGATCCTAGTCTAGGAAGAGTTCGCTAGCGAGCGATTCACCTGTGGCCATGGCGCGACCATTCGAGCACGAGACAGAAGGAACCGGTGACTGCAGGAGTCAGGAGGGCGGTGAACACATATGTGAGAGAAAGCTGAGTTCGAAAAAATTAAGAAGATAACAGTAATCCATAAGTGGCTCAATAGCGGAAGTGATGGTAGCCCTTTTGAGTATCGCGGAGTCACGGGCAAAAATTGCGAACAGGGAGCAGCAAACGGCGAACAGGTTGAAGTGTAGGTATGAGATTGGGAGACGGGCAGTGGGAGAACGAAATATCAGTATATGGGCCTACTATCAGGTCCGGAAGGGCGTCAGTTACGCGTCTGGTTTATAGGTCTGCCTCTGACGATGCGTGTCCAGGAGTCAAACCAACGAGAGAAAGGGTCCGGTGGAGGAGGAGACACAGCCACGTGATGACGTTTTGATCGACCGACCAAGTTTAATTGGTGACGACATGCTTCCTCTTCACGAACCAAATTACAGCCCGACTTGGAATCATGACACCTGGGTGTACGGCATCAAACGTGTGTGCGCTACTTGAGGCCAAGGCAAAGGCCCGGATGTCGTCATCGCAGTGCGCACAGTATTTTTGCATCCAAATATATCGATTGCTTGGCAAACAGCTCGTAATCGACAGAATACACAGGCGAGTCCGTAGCCAGACCTTTTCCGTATTGATACAGAAGCGGAGTTTATTGTAGGAGACGCACATCTGGTGGAGGGTGCACAGCGGTATCCCTAATGGCATATGCCCATCTCAAGACCGGTAGTATTCCCGAAATTATAGCTGTTCCTGCTTCAGCCGTTCTTCGAACACCCGACTACTCGTTTCATCCTGTACAATCAAATAAAAATAAAAAGAAGGGCGACTGAGAACCTAGCACCTTGGTGCTCTCGAGAGTCACGCACCATGATCCAGCCTCCCCAGAAATGCCACTTTCTACCCCAAGCCCTCAACGATATCCCCCAACTGCGAGACGCGCCTCTATATATCTCCCTCGTATCTCACCAGACCGGACTCATCTTTGTACCCGTCTAGTGGTTAAGTCCTTTGATCAATACCCCGGTGAAATCGCCATTAACCTCAATCGATTTCGCAGGTCAGTTGGCAAGCCTCCAGGGCTAGCATGACGAGCAGGAAGTCATCGATGGCACCAAAACGCGACCCTCCTTGAAACCCGATGTTTTACTCGCGCTTGTTGTGATGCACGGTCACCAGTAAAATATCCACGCGGCGTGGGAGGGCGAAGAATTGCAGAACGACGCGTGAAGCGATTAGTTGGAAAATATGAATTTAGGAGTAGGCGGAAGAATTGTCTCAGGTCCTCGGGGCGGCTGAGAGAACGAGAGAACAGCCAATCAACACAGCAACCCAATCCAAACTTTACGTGTGGTCGTTCCGTCTGGCAGACGCGGTGAAACGAGGCTTGGCTGTCCCGCGTTCGCAACTTCCATCGTACTGGCCAAATTTCAGACGAGATAGTGACAATCGTCGCCTGAGGAAGGGGTCATATGGGGATTAATTAAGTTCTGTATTTAAGAATGAGACTTGCCTGCAGATGAGAGCATAATGCTCTCAGGCGAACCCCAGATCCAACCGCGCAGGCAGCGTTGAGCTGCCCCTTTAGCTCAACAACCAGCTGCCCGGACCTTTCATATCCATGACCTGCACGTCCGAGCTATCCATATGGAAATTCGCCAGATAGCTCACGCCCAGCAGGCTAGACCTGGTTTGCACCAGGGATGTTATTGCCGACTGCGTAGCCCCTCTTTTCCGTTTGACCAGGACCGGCGTAGAAACAGGAGTCCTATATTCAATTGCCGAATTCCCGAGCATCGTAGATCGGATGCTCGAAATGGTCTGTCCGCGCCGATTTTGACGAAAGTGTCCGTGTTATGTGGCACCCAGATGAGGCCATAAATTTCGTGACCGTGTGCGACAAACTGGTTCATGGCTGCTCAGAACGAGGCGACCTAAAAGTAAATAAATAATCTACGCAGATTGGCCAGCCACTCACAGTGAATACTACAGTGTTTTGATTGAGCGTGCCTCCTCTCCCCGCATTCTTCGCCTGCCCACACATCCAACTTGTGATCCAGGTCCAACACTACTCTCCGTAATAAACTCCTAACCCGAAGCGCATCATCGGTCGTTGCCAACAACTCCGCCCCACCCGTATTGATCAGTTAACCCTGTCCAACCGCGCTCGCTGGTTCCCACTGCAATCGCGTTGGAGGATACCCATGCTTCGCCAACGCCAACACTACGAAACCGGATCCGCCCGATCTTCCATTTGCGCTCGCATTCGAGCCGGATTGCGAGCCTGAGTTGTTGTAACCCGCGTTCGAGTTTGATTCGAGGATGGATTATTCGTCTGGGAGTCCGACGGTGGTTATTTGGTCATGATAGTCTGCTACGTTCCGAGAGCAATCCTAAACACGGAACGCACACGGGAGGAGTTGGGGTTATAAGTATGCCACCAGTCAAGCGCGTAGATCAGAGATTGTGATTTGTAGTGTAGGACAGTGCGAGCAGACATCCGGGAATCGAGATCTGCGTCGAAGTGACTTAAAGTGTCTTGCCCCCTGGTTGCAGATAGAAACCGAACAATTAAGCGCACAGAGCCCGAGTTTGGGCGCCTAGACAGGTTTAAGTTTGCAGCCGAAATTACGGGTAGGACCCTTGATTGGCAAGATACACGTTTTGGGGAACAATGCCGGCGCTACTTATTTTGGCACAAGCGCTTCACTCGCCAACTCTGGCATGATAGCACACATCTGATAGCATGGAGGCACTGACACGCGGCACCCCAGACACATGTTCCTTGGTTGTATGATAAAATACAACAATCGGGCTATACGTTGTGGTCTCCTCTGATATCATCCCTTGCTGCTCAATCGCATTTTTTGCCTACTTCCAACCAGGAGAGCGGTTTCGCTGATCGAAGAAATATACTGAACCTATGGATGACGAACCAATACACGTATGGCTGAGCGACTTGAAGTTTGCCACAGCTCCATCGAATCCTCAGCCTCCTACCGCGAACGTTTGTGTCTCATGTTTGAACGAATGCGCTCGAGCTGATCAAGCCTCCTTTCAGCTCTCATCGGTCCATCCAGATCCAACTCAAGCACGGACATCCTACAATTCGACCGTGCCAGGGTTTGGTCGCCCAAAGCTATACGAGCACCTCACCACAGACACTCTAGGCGGCGAAGAGCTCGCCCCAGATGCTGCAATTTGGCAGCTGTACCTGGACGAGGCAAAGGAACATGACGAAGAGTTGGTAAAAGGCCAAAACGATAACTTGGACATGATGCTGCTCTTCGTAAGTACTAGCCGTCCCTAGAACATTTTGTGAGGATTGAGGTTTTGCATATCTAGGCGGCGCTATTTTCGGCCATTCTAACGGCGTTCTTGATCGAGTCAAAGAACCTACTTCAACCAGATCCCGCCGACGTTTCCGTCGCCTTGCTTCTTTCGATCGCCCAGTCTCAGCAGCGTATTGAGCAAGGTACCTCACAGGTAGTTTCGGCGCCGGTAGAGCTTCCCACCTTCTCGCCATCGCTGTCTGCCCGCTGGATCAACGGTCTCTGGTTTCTAGCTCTTGCCCTCTCGCTTTCCGCAGCACTGGTTGCGATGCTCGCCAAAGAGTGGCTCACAGCGTTTATGACCTCTCGACCGCGCGCTGCTCATGGATACTCGCTCTTGCACCAGGCAAGACTTGTGGGTCTGACCGAGTGGCGTGCCTTGGACATGATCAACCTACTACCGAGCATGCTACATCTTGCGCTGTTGTTGTTCTCACTTGGGCTTGTTTTATACCTTTTGACACTGGACACGGGTATAGCTGCGGTCATAGCCGTGGTCACCGGTGTCACACTATGCTTCTACGTGGTGACAGTGTTCGTTGGCGCTATTTACGAGTTCTGCCCATTTGTCACACAGATCTCAAAGTATATCCGCAAATGGTTGATGAACTACCTTCAGGAATGGATGACGCGGATGAGATACCTGAGTATGGATACTAAGCACAGCAGCTACACCACAGGTGAAGAGCTTCGTGCCTTGACATGGCTCGCGGACCACGCACGCGACCCTGCTGTGGTTGACTACGCATATATGTGTTTGACTGGTCTTCGTCTCCACGCTTCAGGTTACAGTGGAGGTGGCGTGGACGGGAAAGCCCCGCAGCCTGTATTAGCACCTGGAGTCCAAGTGGCGGTGTTGAATCAAGATAGTGGTGCACCGACATCTCGCGAGAGCTCAAGAGATCTCCTTAATCAACGCAAGTGGCTCCGTGAGATGTTCAGCCGACTCTGTGCCCACTTCTCTCACGTGTTGGTGGGGCAACCCCGGGAACTCGCCATGTGCCAGGGGGTCACCATAGCTCGATACGCGTGTGCGTTACCACAAATGGTCCAGAACTTGCAGATCAACTCCCCCTGGGGAGGTCTCGGTATCAGCGAAGTTGAAAAGGATACATCAGTACGTGCACCGAGTCCTCAAGTTTTCTGTTCCTGTTTGTTATCTGATCCTTATACACCCTGCGCAGGTGTCAAACGTTCCAGCACGAGCTGCATTTGCCGCATTGGATACTGTGTGGTGCAACGAATGTCCTGCTCTTAGTCCTGACTCTTATGTACTCTTGACTTCCGCCGAGCTTCGACTTACAGTGGCGGCAGTGGCTCCTTATTCCCACTCAATGTCCCTCCGTCGTTCGACCAATAACACATCCAGTCCTAGATCCTTGCTGCCGACGGACGCTTCCCCCAGCGAGGACAACGAAAGTTTCATCGAGGTTACTATTGGGTCTGTGGAAGAGGCGTTGTCCGAATCAACGGTGTCACTGTTTGAACTTCGAGCGCGCTACAGTCGAGCGCTTTGTCGTGCTGGGTTTCTGTTAAATTGTCCTCATAACTGTGCTACCCCTATTGGTGTCAGTGCGCTTATACACCTAATGGAATCCATACGTGCAGCGGCGAGATGTAGCCAGCTTAATCCGGAGTCCCACCTGAGTACTCATCAGCCACAGTCGGAGCCCCCCCTACTTCCGATGTTTCAGATACGGGTGATTGGGCATAGTGATCACTATATGCCTCCTAACGAGATTGGTGATGATGAGGATGGGCTATTGGTTGGACTCTTGAGGATGCTCGATCCTGCCGGGGTCCAAACCCCACCTGAGCTGGAGTGTGTTGTTTTAGGTGCTCTAGGCGCCATTGCCCCCATTCTACTGAAGCAGTGGTTGAACATGAAGTTGTGTTCCGGAGAGTGCGAAGAGTCTGCTCACGGCGAACTCGCTGCAAAGACTCTCGCGGATTGGCGGGTGGACAAGGATCTTGGTACCGCTGATCAAGTGAAATACACTTTGACAGGACTGGTTATGGCTATCGCTGCATCCACGGTCTCCCACATCAGGTGCCCGGGAATGGAGGGCCTATTAGGACAGGCCATGCTAACGCTATCCAGGCGATTCCAGGTCGCACCTGGTCATTATGCCAAATACGGCTGGCTTTCGCAGGTTCGCACTCCAATGGGCAGGTTGATTGACTCATTGGACTCCAGCTCTGGGGGTCTAGGAGAGGAGGCACTCAAGTCTTTCATCGGTATTTTCTTACTCAAACACGATGACCAGATCTTGCTCGAATACCTAAGAATCGCTCCAGCCTCTATCCCGCCTCTCCTCAGAATCTTATCCAAAGTAACGGTCCAGGCTTCTGAGCTGCAAACACTTTTGAACGTGTTGGGGGACATGTCTCAAAGGCACACATGGTTGCAGGGGCAAGACTATCTGCGGCCATTCATTATATCAGCGGGGGGTTTCAGCGCACTTTTGAAGCTCGCGGGACGCGACGAGTACCGACCTATAGTAGCCAAATTTGTTACGCGGATCATCAAAATCGCAGCGGGGAGGTCCCGGGTCTTGGAAGCAGCGGCGGTTCCAGCAGCTTTAGACGCCGTGGCCTTCGTTTTAAACGTTTTAGCATCCGATAAAGAAGGCACAGGAGAGTTGCTTGCTTCCACGCCCAAACTCCTGCCTTTATTACGTGCCCTTCTACACCCTACTATGGCACGCAGGGCCATAAGAAAGCTTCACCATGTTTTGCGGGGCATGGATGAGTCGTTCGAACTGCGAGGTAGCTGGCTAGCAGAGTTAGAGGAGATGCTCCGTCGGCCATCTGAAGATGGCTTGCCATCGGACGGGCTAGAAACCTTCTGGTCAGTGGGTGAGTAGGAGTTACAAACAACCACACTAGAAATGAACTGACTCCCGGGGTCCAGTCGCACCATGATCCTTAAACCGCTACATTTTCTTATGAATTGGAGAGGAAATATCCGTGATCGTGAACAAGTTCCTGCCTGTGTATGCGAAAGTTCTGTTTGTATCGTGTCCTGCTCTTTTATCTATTGTATCGCGATCGCATGTTTTGGTTTGACTGATTCGGCTTACAGCGCATACATGTAGTCATCTGGTGCTGGAAACCATTTTACGTCTGCAATCCTATCATATTTATTTATCTCGGTGCTCCTAAGACGTTCTACTTGGCACCAGGATGTCCTATCCACAGTGGTCCCGTGATGTGCGGAATTTCCGCACGTGAGATATCGCATATATGGTGCGAAAAATCCGCACCCTACTTACGGATAAGTTGCACGGTAGCTGCGACTATTCACATTATTTTCACCTGCGGTTTTTGGGAACTTCCCGCAGGTAACCTGCGGTTATACCGTTGATTATTGACGGTAGGACCGCACTTTAACTAGAGTATTTCTGGAAGGGATATTGCACTTTAGACACTTTAATAAGCAATTTATATTGATATGAGTCTCAAATGGGGAACAATTAAGGACGAGTGTTACATAGAGAAACAACGAGACTTGAGCAAACATTCAACCCGATCGCACTCTCCGTTTACCTTTCTCCTTGGCTGCCTTGCAGTTGAGCTGAGCTACAGAAACATTACTACAATAACCTGTCAATAAATAAGTGTACCTGGGGCAAGCGGACAGGAAGGCTTACCGGCGTGAAGCCCTGGGATCAAACGCATCAATAAGGATAGGTAAATATAGTGCCTGGAACCTGGTGGAACCAAGTTGCACTGAGCATAAACACAAAACAATATGTTAGCAGTGGGGCGTGGCAGCAGCGTAACACATTACCTGGGACACCCAGATGTACCAATGCCACAAATGAAAGGCCGAACCATTTGAAGAGAAAAAGGAAAATCAATACATGCACGACAATAGCTGAGTGTCACACAGGAGCTAAGCTATATCTGCGACCTTGTTTTGCTTGACTAGCTTTCAAGCGGTAGCTCTGCTAAGCGATCCACGCCGAGTGATGATTGTACCTGTCCATACGATTGAGTAGTGTTGCGGGTCGGAGGCAGGGGTGGCCCACGTAGAAACAAGGCATCAGCACGAAATCACGTCCAATTCACTCTACCTTGCTCCATTGAGATCGCTGCGCGCGACCAAAGGCGACAATATACCTCACGATGGTGGTAGATGGTAAAGTTTGACCGTGGGAACAAAGTCGTGACTCGACTAATGGCTGTGCCGTCACGTGGTGCATAGCGCATACAATCCATCTATGCTAGCAGACACCCATCCACCAACAACAATCCGGTGTTTAATAGAGCAGCGTGCTTAGTTGTGTGATAGTAACAAGCTCGTTTGTCCCATCATATAGCAGTAGATTAGCATTGTACTTGCGGTATAATAGAATGTGAGACAGGTTTATGTATCTGCTATTATTCAATTGCATTGTAAACCAGCACTACGTTAATAAAAGCAAGAGCAATAGCTTGACTTAGTGTTCTATGAGCGACCTGGGATGGTTTCCGTAGTTTGCCTGCGGAAATTTGGGAGCCTACATGCAGGTGTGGATTTCCCGCAGATTCGGTACGGGCACCTCTGAGGGTCCAGATCTGACCGGTCTTATTTTCCGCAGGTGACCTACGGGTTTGAGCATTCCCGCGAGCAACCTGCGGTTTTCCCGCACTTCCCGGGACCACAGTGATCCAAAACAGATACACAAACTCTATGCGGTCCTACGTAATCACACCAGAAACCCCTAATCTTCCCAAACAATCTTGCGTATACCTATATCTCCTGATTCCATTTCTCAGTCGAACGGGACCGTCAATGAATTCCCCAATTTATTCAACTAGTAACATTCCATATATAGATGCCCTATTCTCTTAGAGAACTTAAGGAAAGTTTATGCAAACCTGGTTGAGTTGTGTGAAGGCGCTGAACACGGTAAATTAAGACTAAACTCGAGGTGTGAATGTAAAGCGCGAACGAATATACAGAATATACCCCGCGGTACCTAGCTCAATATAGACGCAGCCTGGGTGTGGTCCCTCGCAAACCCGCCAGGAATATGTATCAATCTCGATTGCTGGCACTGCCGCGGACATTAGTGCAGTACTATCAGAGCTGCTCGTCCGTCTAGCACACACCTGGATCCCCGCCATCCTCGCCGCGAGTCATTGGACCTATTCTGCTGTAGATACGGATCAAAGCTCGACGAAGGCGACACTATCGCAGGGACGAAGACGACAGAGCGTCGTTTTAACTCTCGAAAAGATCCACGAGCGTCCTAAGCAGTCGACCTTGCTCCACCTAGACGAATCTTTTCCAAAGGACAGCGTTATACGAAATGTACGGGACACCTCGCTCGGTGACACGCAGCTCACCATGTAACTTTTCCGCGTTGGTCCATCCGTTATATCCTGCACGCTGGTCGCCCCTGCCGCGTGTCCTCGGGCAAACTAAGACACTCTAGTTTCGTTCGTCCTCAAATCTATTTAAGCTACTCGGCGGGTTAGAGTACAGGACAGGCGTTGGTTGAGCGATGCTGACCTGGGGGGAAACAACACGATCAATGGCGAAGTTGGTCTAGTAGGAGGGAGCATAGCAAGTAGGTCGTTCCGACTCACCAGAGGCAGTGCGTACGGTCAAACATATTTGCCTATGGGTTGGTACGTTCGAGGTCGGGGAGCGGCTGATTATATATATATACAGTATGAATACGTACCAATTCTAATATTGGAAGAGTTCGGTAGCGACCGATTCACCTGTGGCCATGGCGCGACCATTCGAGCTCGAGATAGAAGAAACCGGTGCCTGTAGGAGGCAGGAGGGTGGTGAACACACCCCTGGGAGAAAGCTGAGTCGAAGAAAACCAAGAAGATGACAGTATATCATATGTGGCTCAATGGCGGAAGTGATAGCCGCTCTTATGAGTATCGCAGAGTCACTAGCAAAAATTGTGATCAGTGAGCGGCGAACAGCGAACAAGTTGAAGCGTAGGTATGATATTAGGAGACGGGGGTGGTAAAACGAAACAGAAGTATATGGGCTTACTGTCAGGTCCGGAACGGCGTCAGTTATGGGTCTGGTTGGTTGTTCTGCCTCTGACGACGCGTGTGCAGGAGTCAAACGAACTAGGTTCAGGGTCCGGTGGAGTCGCAGAGACAGCCACGTGATCGCGTTTTGATCGACCACCAAAGTTCAATTGATGACGACATGTTTAACCTTCGCGAACCAAATTCCAGCTTGCTTTGGTATCATGACACCCGGGCGTACGACGTCCGGTACGTGCGCACCACTCGAGCCCAAGGCGGAGGCCCAGATGTTGTCGTCGCCAGTGTGCACAGTATTTTTGCATCCAAATATATCTATTGCTTGGAAACCAGCTTGTAATTGACGGAATACACATGCGAGTCCGTAGCCAGCCCCTCTACACATTGATACAGAAATAGATTTTCTTGCAAGAGAGACGCGCCTGGCGGAGGGTACGCACAGTGATATCCCTCGTGCCATACGCCCATCTCGAGGCTGGCTGATTTCCCTAGATTGCAGCTCTACTTGCTTCAGTCGTTCCTCGAACACTCGATCAGTCGTTTCATCCTGTACATTCAAACTAACAAAAACAGGCGCGGGTGAGCATATAGCACCTTGGTACTCTCCAGGGCCGCGCACCATGATCCACCCTGCCCAGAAACGCCACCTTCTACCTCAAGTCCTCGATAATATTCCCCCACCGCATGACGCGCCTCTACATTCCCTCGTTATATATCACCACACCGTGCTTATCTTTTACTCGCCTAGTGGTTAAGTCCTCCGATTAATACCCCGGCGAAATAGTCATTAACCTCCATCAATACTTTGATTCGCAACATCTTCGCAGGTATAGGTGGCAAGCCCTCCGGAACTAGTATGGCGAGCAGGAGGTCGTCAAAGGCACCAGAACGCGCCCCTTCACGAAATCCGATGCTTGGCTCGCGCTGGTTATGATGCACAGTCGCCAGTATGATATCTGCGCGGCGTGGGAGGATGAAGGATCGTGGGGCGACTGTGTGAAGTGATTGGCAGGACACTATGAAACCAGGCGTGGTTGGCTCAATTTGCTCAACTGTTCAACTGCTCAACTTTTGCCAACCTGTCTCAACAATCGCATTCCTTTTTCCTGATGTTGATATTAGCGTTGGACGGAGACTGTCACGAGACGGTCCGGTACAGATTGGTCAGGGGTCACGTCTTCTCAGCAAAATCTAACTTTTCTCCGGAGCGCTCTGGAGCACTCCGGAGCACTCCGGAGCGCAGGAGCGCGAGGAGCCACCCCCCCCGATCCGTGGCACTCAGGAGCACGTGATATGGTCTCACGAGCACTCTGGAGCGCAAACGAGCACAAGTCTAGCGCTCGTGACACACAGACTAGGGCTCGTGATTGTTCGTCAGCACAAGACTACAGCTCGTGAGAGCTCACAAGCACGAGACTAGAGCTTGCGAGAGCTCGTAAGCACAAGACCGGAGCCTGTGAGTGCTCGTGAGAGCGAGCCTGAGACTCGTAAGCATATGATTTAGGCTTGCGAGCACTCATGGGCAGGCAAATTTTGCTCTTTAGTGCTTCTGAGAGCAAGGCCCAGACTCGTGAGCATGAGAATTAAGCTTGCGAGCACTCCCGAGTACATGTATGCATATGTTTACAGTTCACGAGCATTAATTGATTGCCCGGTAAAGCAATAGATAGAACCTCAACCCGGTCAAAACTTATTATATGTTTCAATTTCAGTTCAATTTTTGTCTCTGGGTTTTTGTAGATAACATGCAGAACACGGAAAGAATATACGAGGAAAGGCATAAGTGTTCAACCAATAAATGGTCAAACGCAAACCGAGAAGCGAGCGCGTATACAAAAGCTCGTGAGAAAACCGACACCAAACAGACAGGAGCGAGAGGAACCAAGAAGCGAGCACGTGTATACAAGCTCGAGGATAAACCAACGTTAAACGGGCGGGAGCGAGAGGATCAAAAGAAAAAAGATGGCACAAAAAACCGGGAGCGGCTAGGCCGTACAACGAGTGTGCGGCACCCCAACCGAGCGGCGTACATAGGGTAAAGTACAAGGGAGTTGGTAGGCGAAGTAGGCGGGGTTGATACGAGAGATGGAACGGGGATTTACAAGAGTCGAAGCGAGATGGAATCGAGGAACGCGTAGATGTACATCGGATCGAGCATTGAGAAAGACCGGTTAGCTTCATGCTGACACAAGAGGCCACACACTAGTTCGATATATATTCTGATAGCTTGCCTAATATGCACGGCCCTTGCCCTTGCCCGTCACAACTTGTTCGCTCTCGGCATCAGACTGGGTGGGTTCATGCTCGGTTGCCTCGCTGTCGTTGCTATCGAGGTGTGGAGTGTCTGGGCGCACGTCAGTGCGGAGGGTGGTGGGCTGATAGAACTGCTCGTCGGGAAGAACCGCGCCGGAGTAATCACTGAAAGTGTATTAGGAGGCGGAAAAAATGTAACGAAAATAAAAGCACTTACAATCCAAAGTCAAACCAATGCTGTTGTAACCGCGTCATACGCGCCTTCGCTGCGGCACGCGCCTCCTTCAAGCCTCGCAAGTGAGCGACATACTTGTTCAACATGTCGGGCATGCTAAGGTCGCGCGCACGGAACTTGCCAGTCTCGTACTCCTCGATACAAAACTGAACCTGTTATTTTGATTAATATATGCATTAGAGATACGGTGCGTACTCACAATAGCCAGCATAAACGCCGCCGTGGTCAACGGCATCGGGTTGAACATCTCTTGATGCTCAACACCAATCGCGTTTGGATGGCTGAATAGAGTGGCCGCAATCGCGTGGGTAAGAATGTCGCTTTCATAGTGTCCGTACGGAGGGAAATATCGCTGTGGGACATTCTTGTTAGTCATCAAATTAATGGAACGGTGTCGTAGAACGTACCGTGCAATGGAAAGTATTGGGGTGAATGTTTTTGAACAGCTTGAGGTTGTGGTTGACGTCCGCGCCGGTAAGTGCAGGCTTGATGAAGCCTAATTTGTATTGCACGAGCGGCCGCACCGGATCCTTGAAACGACCACGGCCCGTAGCTAAGGCGTTGACCATCTAAAGTCGTATATTAGAAAAAGATATACACGAAGTAACTAAACACTTACAATTTGTCTAATATCTTCAGTTGCCGCCCGAGGTGTCACATGCGGCAACTCTTGTCGCCACGCGTCGAGCCAGATCTGACCCGCCCAATCGATAAAGGTCCCACGCGTCTGAAACGGACCTTCCTGGAGCGTGTACGCCAGTAGCCGCACCTTCGCAGGCGATATCACTTGGCGATCGAAGCCGTACAGATCGCGAACGCTCGGCTTGCGTTTGCGGGTAATCTATATGTCAGTATCATTAATTGTCATGCACTTGTAAATGCCCGAGTACTTACTGGTAGCTCTCCGGCTTTCTCAGCGACAGCTGCTGCACGCTGCTCTTCGTACTCGCCAAGGAGTGCTTCCTCGAGACTCTCCTGCTCCGAGAGTGGCTGCTCAATATCCTCCGCAGTCAATCCGGCGGCGGCGGCAACCTCCTGCCGACGGTGCACCTCTCTAACAGCGCGGACCTCCTTGCTAAGGTCACGAAGAAGCAGGGACTGCTCCTGGCGAAGGGCTTCGGCATGCGGCGCGCGCGGGCGTGCTGAATCGGAGGTAGACGGACGGGTGTCGGCGGAATGGCGACTCCTGCTCCGGCAAGCCTGGACCTTCTGCTTGGAACTCCGGCGCAAGGAGGATAGGTCGGTACCGGGAGGGGGGGCGCGTTGAAGCGGAGGTAAGTTCCCCGACGGTAGACGGCGATTGGGAGTGGACGGTTTGGGGACGGATGACTGGGAGAGTGTGCGTTGGGTCGATTGAGTGAAACTGGCTTCTGCGCGTGGGAGCTGGCCGAGCAAGGTCGAGCTAGTGGGGCCGGGGTCGCGGCCGCGAGGGCGCGAGGACGAACCCGACTGTTGAGCTGGGGTAACTTTAGGCACGGGCGGGGCCTCCTGTGTGAATTGAGTGGAAGATTGGGTGGTGCCCAGGGTCTCAGGAGCGCGAGGATAGTTGTTGAGGGGTAAGTCGATCCAACCAGGGGCGTTTGGGTCAGGATTGTGTTCGTGCGGGAGGGGAGAGGGAGAACGTGCTGGTTCGGCGATGTTGGGGTTGTGGTGGACTGATGTTTCAGATTCGCTGCCAAGTTCGGTATCGGAGGTGTTCGAGGGGGAAGATTCAGGAGCGGTGTCGGTATTGGTTTCTTCAATGATCACTTTCTGTCGCTTCGAGCGCTTCGAGCGCTTTGCTGTTGCACGTGGGGAGGATCGCTGTCGCGACCCAACTAGGGAGACGACTACAACAAGGACTGGGACGATGGCAACGAGGCCTAGGACAATGGATAACTACTTAATAAGTGTATAGGGACCCGTTTAAGGCTTTCCCACACTGTTAGGTTGTTAGGGGATATGACAAGGTAATTCGACCTGAGGTACTCAAGGTCGAATCCCTGCTGTTTATATAGACAAG